>NIRI02000035.1:0-92470 GCA_003604175.2 Clonorchis sinensis | reverse complement strand
CTTCGGAACACTATTAATTAGTGATTTTAAGGAAGGTGGAGCTGAAGAACCTCGTTCAATGGGTTACTCAATTTAGAAAATGACGTCTACGCCTACTTTTCTTTTCAGTTTTCTGTCACGATCCCAGTGATAAACGTTAAAATTGGGCAGCCAGTTGATGTTCCTCTTGCGAAAATTAGTAGTTGCCGTTTAATTTACAGGGCCTTGCTAAACAACCATTGAGATGTTCAAAAATTCCCTTCTTCCCCAAGGGTCTTTGGATGCTCCATGATTATCTATTGTGTTGAAGCATGCTGTTTTTCGGCGAAACAGTTTTAAGGATGTGAATCGTAAGCTTGGATCTAATAAGCTATTAGTTCGTCAGTAATTGTCCTCTTTTTGTTTTCCTACCGATCAGTCTGCGGTGTTGTGAGTGTTTATGTCTGATGAGTTAATGTTTAAGCCTTATGCAGCGCGTCGTGCTCAGCAGTCTTTTGGTTCATTTAACTTACTGTCATTCCCTTTAGAATATTTTTTTCTATATGACACCGTTTTACGTGATGCCTCACCAAAGGCTAGTGCCTTCCTCCTATTTCCCCTCGCCTGAATCTTCGAACTTCGACAGTAGCTGCTGAAAACATCCGAATGTCCGTCATTCATTCAGTCCTGTTCGCCGCTGGTTTACATACACATGGTCTTTCGACTGAATCGAAATTATTCGAGAGTGTACATCGGCTTGGTTCTACCTTTGTCAACTCCCTGAGCTAACTCAGATCCAGCCGCCACAGGAATGTGCATCCCTGTCCGATGGCCGCAATCTTGACGTCCGTTACGGGACTCTCCAGAAACCGAACTATGTTAATGTCATCATTGAACTAGTTGTACCATATGCTCCATTGCTCCAGTTTTTTGTTCCCTAAGCTACGGTAGCGTTTCAGGTGATAAACGTGTCTCACCGATTGTACTTTCATCCCTGTTGTGTAATTGCCCGCCGCTTTTAGGTTGTCTCGACCCGATCCTGCCTTGATTGGTGTGTTCCCTACAAGTTGGGAGATAGTCTCATTGTTATTATTTCCGGCATCATCCACACCGCCGTATCGTTTTTGCTCTTTGTCACTTGGGCTGGATCCATTATGGCTGAGGCGCACTAGGTTGAACCTAGACATTCTGCATCGCCCAATCTACCGACGGGCTTACGTTGCTGACAGCCGTCCTAAATTTTCTTCCTACCCTCCATACAATATACGCACCTGTGGATTTCTGCTCCCATTGTCGATATGTCGAATCGCCTTCAGACGAAACCTCTTTCTTTGCCTGTATTCAAAACTACGGAACCAACTCCCCTCTTATATCCATACTATATCACCTCATGCAGGTTTTCAAAGACTCTCGATTCTTATCTTTCTATTGGGGGAGCCGGGCGTCTTTTTGGGCTGGTTGTCGTTTCCAGGTTTGCATTCACGTTAATGTAGGCCGCACTCACTCTGGCATTCGGAAAGCAGTGACGAGCAGTGTGAGATCATCCGGCTGTAGTTTGATAGCATTATATTTTGGGTTCATTCTGTGATCGGGATGCAAAATAGTTTTGTTTATTGAGGTGTATGCAGTGAGAAACACTAACAAGTTAGCTGCAAGCTTACCAACTTCCCTTAGTTTTCGGCTGCATATGAAGTACACCACAGATACCTTATAGCCTGACCAACATCAGAGTTGCAGCAGATTATGTTGGGCATCCTGAAAGTACTGGATAGCCGCTGCGACAAGGACACTTTTCATTCGTTTTTCGGTCACTTAAGTATTCCTCGTCGTCTGTGACAGCACCGAACGAATTACCGCTGCGTACTGTCTAAACAGCACTGAGTGCATCCATTGTGCACTAGTATGCCCACCCAAAGTTTTCGTATTGTTTGCAAGGCGCCTGCTGATCAACCCGGATCAGTACAGAACCGCACACTACCTGGCCACAAAAAGTCTTGTTCGCATTTTGGACTTGTCATGGCCCAGCTTACCTCCCCCATTATCCGTCTTGCACAGAACTCGACAACAGCACTGCATACACTGTCAAACTCAAGCCATCCTACTCTCGACTAGAACTAGTTGCTTCATGTACTTCGTGCTCATTTGTTTGCATCCAATGTTTCCGTCTGATCATTTTCAAACGTACGACTTAGAAATACTCTGCCGAAAATATGTTCTGTTGTGTTCATCAACCAATTTGTGTTATACTTTCACATGTGAATCTCTCCCTCCGGTAATCGAAGGAACCAAACGGCAGCATGTTCATCGCAAATCTCTAGACATTGTCCAGTACACTCCAAGTGAAGCAAGCAGCAGATCAGGTGGGGGAATGCTGACTACGGCTCCCAGAGAACGTGGCCAACAGTGAACATCAGCTGTCAAATGCAACATTACTCTTTCGATTAGCAAACGGTAAAAAGTACGAAGCCACAAGCAACGCAATACACACACGTCCTAACGCATTAGTGTATTATTTGTCAGCTTGGTTAGCGAAGCCGTACCACATTAATCAGCCTGTTACCTCGCAGATGCAAACACAGCTCACTTGATATCCTGGTTGCGTACCAGCTATATTTTGATTGAACGGGGGTAGTATGAGATTTACACCTGGTTAATTCCGTATTTTTCGTGACCAAATATCGACGTGTGGTGTAGTTAACAAATATCCCATATACCTCAGTCACCCGCATTTTACCGGTGGTCCTCATTGAATTCGACCATTATTTCTGTTGTGTCCCTGCCAACATGAGCGTCATTCATCACGCTGTCAGTAGCTACCCCTACCGGCATTTCCCAGAGAGGTTCCCCTGGCGGCTCTTGCATACGATTGGCCAACTACATTGACATCAATGGGCGGAATATAATTACCATACTACTCTTAACTTAACTAGTAGTACGCAAGTATTTCTATTTCTATTTTCACAAGTTTTGGAGGTTGTGGTGATAGCATGAGCCCTTGCCCACTCTACCCTGGAATTTCAACGAGCAACTTTTCACATGGCCCCAACCGCCTATGGGACGAATTCGTTCTAACCCGATAAACCTTTCGTTCGTATTTAACCACCTGGTTTTCTGCTGTGATTTCGGTTCGTCTTTTCACAAGTCCAATTTCATATACGGTGTTCGTTTCGCCCAATGCAATAGCACTACCTCCCCGCCGAATCTATCTCTTAAACCTGAATTCCATACAACAGTGACATCCGTGAGTCTGCTCTGTTTCAATTCAAACCATATTTTTGGGAAAAAACTTGCCATTTGCCTCCACTTCGAATTATTCCATCTCCATCTCGATTTTTGCTTTATGTTACTCTGGCTATCCGCTCAACCGCCCAAGGTCACTGATGGATAGCAATAGTTTTCAGTTTTAGTTCATGAAAGCTGGCTTCATCTTTAAACTAGTCGTTCCTCATGCCCACTGACCCAGTTTTTTTCTGTTCCCACAACTACGATGACTCCTCTCGTAATTGACATCCGCGTTGTTGTGCCTTCTTCCTCGTTGTGTTGTTGCTGTTGTGTTTGGTTGTAACGACGGAATCATGTCTCAATCGGCATGTTACCTACAAGTTGGGAGATAAACCTATTATTATTATTATTTTCGTTGTCAGGCGGTGTACGTGAGAAGAATGCGGCCCGTCTGCTATATTGATTGAGTGTAGCGGAAATTGCAGCATCAGATGCATCAGTTTTGAATACCAGAGTTATTCTGTGAGTGACTGGGTAGCTTTTATCAGGAAAACGACTTATCTGACGAGAGTAAAACGCAACCAAGCCAGCCACTCGTTGTTAGGACTTCACGTCTTTCGGAACGGACAGTTCTTGCAAAACCTTGAAAAGTTCAGGGTCTGGTTTAATGATACCTTCAATAATTTCATAGCAAAGTAATCTGAGTTTAGTGGTGCAACTTGTGCTTTCATTCTGATTTAACTTAAGGCCACACTTTTGTTCTAGGGGGAGAAAACGCTGGAGGTTTTGATCGTATTCTTCCTGATTCTTTTCACAAATGGCATTGTCCACATGCGCATATGTCCCGGTAAGTTTTCCAGCGCATATTATATCATCCACTACCCTTTGAAAACACTACACTATTCGTTACTCCGAACGGTTTTCAACGAAACTGATAAAGCCTGTTGCAAGCCTTAGAAGCCGTGCAGATTCTTCCTTGCTTAATGGATATTTCATAATACGCACTCTAAAGATCAAGCTTGCTGAAAGTACTATATTCAGCTTCCTTACTACTCATGTCTTCTAGGCTGGAGAGAATATAAGCGTCCAGTCGCGTAAATTGGTTTATAGTCTGACTATAGTCAACCACCATGCGTTTCTTCTGTCGTAACGAGCACCTGCGCTCCCCATGGGGACTTTGGGGGTTCGGTGATTGATTGATCAAGTAACCGCTTTACTTCAGAAGCGATGAAGGCCTAATCGTTTGCAGAATGTCATCCGGACTCTATGGCAGTGGACTTACATCTTGGATCAAGATGCTCAAACAAAGCGAGAGGTTCGATTTTGACAGCCATTGGATCACAGGGCGAGAAAGAAGGTTGATCACCGTTGAACGATATTTTCAGGGAGTGTGAAGCCTAAAAAAATCATGTCCTGGAAGAATATCCGCACAAAGGTCAGAAACTTGTAAAAGGAGTACTTGTTTTTTATATAGCAACGTTAAAGGTAATGTCCTAGAGTAAAGCTTTTGTGCTGGGTGGATGCCAAAGTGATTTCAGATGACGATGGTAGTACAGACCACTTGTTACGACGGACTACATTTTCGGAAATGAAACTTTGTGAGCTTCCAGTATCAAGTGGGACACCATTGGCTTTGACATTGATGCTTGCTACTTTGGGACCCTAAGAGGCCGCTGCAGTGACGCAAGATAGTGCACTTGAAACAGATGAGGCCAGCAGTATATCTGCATACCTTTTGAAAATGCCCTTTATTCCCTCAGTTTTTGCAGGTCGCACCGTTGGCGGGGTGTCCATAACGCGGGTGACGAGCATAGCCACAGAAAAAACATGAGGGCTCTATACTAGCGGCAGTCGTCTGTTCATGCAATGATGCCTGAGAGCGTGGAGAATTTGGCTGGTCGTTCGATACGGTAGCACAGGAGAGTTGATTGTTTGACAAAAGTGACAGCGGCTGTTTTGCGCTAGGTTGGGGTATTTTGCATGGTCATAGGCCGTTTTACAGTTCACCGAATTATGTTCCAACAGTCTCTGGTGTATGGCATTCCAATAAAGCCTACTAATAAATGCGTCTCATAATGCTTCATCCCTGCTGTCCTGCACTGACAGACGTAAAGTGACAGAATAGTCGTTGGAGCTCCAGGACTGTGGTGGCATTTGTGAGGCTGTTCACAAGAAGCATTTACGGACATTTGCTGTGAGCTTCGACCACGCCCAAAAACGTTGGCCACCCACTGAACCTGCATAATGTGAAGACGACACCAGGGTTCGGTCGGTTGCAGCCACGACCGTAAGTAGGCTTTAACGGGTGACTTCGGTGCTTCAACACACCGCAGGCAAGAGTTTGAAGCTTGCGCTATCTGGGAGTCCATGAAAGGCAAGTAGAGGTAACTCCAAGCAAATGTCTTCAGCCTGTTTGTTCCCGGGTGCTCTTTTTGAAACTGATTAAGGACGGCTGGTTGTAAATTCTTTAGGATGACAACGCTTTTTGAAAACGAAAGGTATCCGTCGGCTAGTGGTAGTACGTCACACCGGTTGAAGTACGGTCTCGGCAAGTACGTACGTGGTTGCTTGGTACTTAATGACGGGTGCAGCAAAGGGTCTTGGTTGGTAGCCTGGCTAACCATGTCGGTAGTCAATTAAGGGATGCAAACCACTTCGGATACTACGCAGCTAACCTCCGGTTTCAAGGCAATTGTTGCGACTACGGTGTCTTCTAGTTCTGGCCCACTTGAATCAATGAATCGCGACATTGCGCTGGCTTGTCCGAGGCTGGTGATGGACTGGTACTTGATCTTAAAGTCATATCCCAGAAGCGAAGTGGCCCATCGCTGGAGGCGGTTGGCAGTTATGCAGGGATCCCTTTCTTCGAGCCAAACACAGCAAGGAGTGGCTCGCGACCGGTCAGTAGGGTGGACTGACGGCCGTAGAACACTAATGAAACTTCTTCACGGCAAACACGATCGCCAAAGCTTCCTTTTCTGTCTGGCTGTAGTCACACCCGACTGGTGTCAGGGATCTAGCCGAATGTGCAATTGCTTACTGGCTGCTATCGGGACATACATGTGAAATCACTGCGCCAAATTCGTATTTCGAGGCATTGGACGCCATAACCATTTCTAGAGATGGATCGTAGTGGGCGAGTAGCAAATCGGAACTCAGCATGGATTTGACAGGAGGCGATACATGAAACGCAGAAACGAACTGTAGTGGCCGAGGAGACCGAGGAAAGACCTGAGGGATATCACGTCTGTGGATGTTGGCATATGCTTGATAGCCTCGATGTTCACTGGGTCTGGTCGGCGGCCATGTTTGATGATGATGAAATCAAGGTGCTTTATCGACCGCATGAAGAAGGTGCATTTCTCTTGGCTCACTCTGAAGCCATATCCCTAAATACGACCATGCACGTAATCAAGGCGCTGCCACAGTTCGTGGGGGTTGGACCCATGACAATGAGATCGCCTAAATAGGCAGCAACGCCGGGGGCATCAGTTTTGCGAACAAATCGTCTGAAAGAGGCAGAGGGTATTGATGGGTATCCAGCGCATCACTGAGACCGGTGGAGAAATCTGAACATAACCGGATGTTCCCGTTAGCCTTCTTTATCAACACGATCGATGTGGCCTATGCAGAATGGTTGGCCGGTGGGAGAACATCAGCCTTCTGTAGTCGATCCAGTTCCTCGTCAAAGATAGGTAAGGCTTCATATGGTGCTGGGCGTTTAGCCTGAAAACTTGTTTGGCACCGGAGAGCAGGCACAGTCTGGCTCTTGATTTTGTGCACCGTCAGAGCAGGTCGGCTAGTGTGGGTGCATAGCGCTGTAGGAAGTCCTTTGCAATGTGAGTTGGTTCAAGGGTACCTCCCTGTGCTGCGTTTGTGAGTTTGCAAATGGGATTAATTGGCTTCTCCAGCAGATTCAGCTTTTCGTTCCAGTCCAGCCGAATGAGATCAAGTTTGGGGCATGACGTCAGGTAGCGCGTAGCTTGCCCCGTCGAGCCACTGAAGTTTATGGAGCAGTCACCCTCGCCAATCAACTTCAGTTCACCAGGAGAAGCACTACGTGCCCAATGTTCGGTCAGTTTCACATGCGGCTTACCAATTCGTTTCCACGTTCGTTCACTGGCAGCGTGATGTCAGAGCCGTCTCAAGCTGCAGACCAGCTAGAATGCTATTGATACGAACAGTCATGAACTTCCTCCGGCAAGCAAAATCAACTTTAAATGTCTCCGTCACTGAGTCGGACCGCGATTTGTGACCTGCGCGGTGATGTGCCGGTGGCTGCGGCCTCAGATCGACGTAAATCTTCTTTTTGGCCGTGATGACTGCACCTGGAACATTTAAAACTCTTAAACCGGCAATAACGAGCAAAACGCCACTCACCGCAATGCCAGCAGCTCTGTTTTCGATCGGGCCTGTTATTAGCTTTCTTAGGCGCGCTGGAGTTGATTGCTTGCACACAGCTGCTTGAAGTCACAGGTGACTGGCCGAACATAGCCGTGTCGTGCTTCGGGTTGATGAAGCGTTGAGATTCGGTGGTGAAGTTACGCAATGTCATTTTGGCATCCTGTTCAATTCTGTTAAGCAGCCAGGTGCTGATATCAGCATCTCGGGACGACTGGAGGCCGGATACAAAAATGAGGCACTTAAACTGATTCTCTGTCATTGAGCTGAGCTTGAAGCGCTCGCATTCCCGATTGACAACACCGGCAACCGTCATGAGATCATCATTTTCTTTCCTGACTGATTTCAGGCATTGGTAACGGATATTGAACAGTGATGTTTGATGGCCGAATATCCGAGACAGTGTTCCGACATATGCATAAAAGCTGAGGTCGCGGGGCAGCTCTGGGAGAATGAAATTTGTGTACCATTCATGCTCCGGTGTGCCGAGCTTTCGCAGCAATAATCTGACTTTTCAGCCGTCATCAAATTTGGAAAAATCAGTCCTGAACCACTTGAATCAGGAGAAAGAGGGCGAAAGTGAACTCCATTATCGAGGTCGTGGCTGGATCAGATGAGGAAACAGGAGACCCAGTCCAATTGGCAGCTGCTGTCTGAATATGCAGTCTCTGAGTCATTGATTCAATAAGCCTCAGTGTGGCATCTTCAAACTGCATTCGGTGCTGCTGCAGTAGTTCTCGGAACTTAGTAAATTCGAGTGCCATCGTTGTTTCCCGTCTGCCAGTTGTAATAACGTAGTTACCTCAACTCAGTTCTCGGTCTGAGCCTCCCAAGCTAGCCTGCACGTCAAAACAACCACCAAAGACGCACAAGGTATATCAACGCCCAAAAAGAAGTCAAGAACACTTTTAAGCTGAGAGCGCACACTGTCATTAGGCAAAATTTTTTTCTCATTTCGGGTAGTTGCTGCGTGGAATAACCTTCCTCAGACGGTTGTCCACGCTCTCACTAGAACTCAGTTCAAAACACTATTAGACACTTATTTACCCGAGTCCTCGCGCTGGAAAGCATACTGCCCCGCGCTGAGAACTTAAAGAGCAGTGCTACACCCTTTTTTCACTTGCACGTTCCAGGTGAACGACAGCCGCTGAACGACAAGAACAAAGCCGACCCGGGAAACTTGGGCGAAAGCCTCAATCCTGTGTATCAATCCGTGAATCCGTGAATCCGTGCACAGCGCTTCAAATATATAGTGTAAGCGGCGACAACTTTCAAGAAATTCTGAAGTCTTCTGGATGCGCCATTGGCGACCGGCATTCGGCCAATACTGGGCCGCGGTTAACTGTTGGGTCCAGACAATTGACCAATCAGATCCCGGCCTGATGGCGAACCGGCGAGCTGACCAAAATCTCCGCCAATCTTGTGTTGGCTAGGCTTCTCGGTTTTAGCAACACCTGTCTGCGAGTGATAAACCTGGATCCTCGTGGAATTTCGCGTAACATTGTCATTATCCTGCGCAGCTTGATCCGTCATCTGGGGAATCAGATTCGCGGCATTCAAACTGGGTTCCCCTTGGCCCAGTGTGCATAGGTCATATTTTCTGTTCGCGCCACTGTTTTTGACGAACAAAAATGGTCGTCTTTCCCGACCTCAAATCTGTTTTTGATTCCGTTGGTCGTCAGAAAGTGTAGCAGTGAAGAATGCCCCTTCTAAATTATTAAATCTTATAAAGGCTGTATATATACCTCTTCTTGAACGCGTACGTATCTGCTCCAAATCCTCTCTTGAGTTCACTACATGAAGTGGATATCACATAATGATGTCCTCTATCACCCTTCCTCTTCAACTTTGTAATCGATATTCTGCTTGAATTTTCCCTGTCTATCTATAACATTTTGGGGATTGAACTACTACCGGGGCATTCGCTCACAGACATTGAGTGCGCTGACGATATTGCTCTTGGATCAGACCCTTCAGAAATTCAAACTACTTTAATTAACCTAAATAACTCTGCTACACAGTTCGGTATGCACCTGTAAAGCTCAAAGTACTGCTGCAAGATTGGGTGGAATTAAACCCAAACTTCATGCTTGCAGGTGAACCGATCGATGTGGTGGATAAGTTCGTCTATCTGGGCAGCTGCATAAGTCCCGGCCAATATTCAACATTCGTGGCACCGACGTGACATCAGCTTGGCTATCAAAGGTAGAGTGTACAATACCACGGTCCGATTTGTTCTATTTTACGAGTCAGAGTCGTTCGCGTTGCGTGTGGCAGACCTGCGAAGGCTTTGTGTGTTTGACCGTAGGTGCCTCCGAAGCCCTGTGTGAGTCTGGTGGGAATACCGGATCGGTTATGCTGCAGTACGTCTGATGGTTCTGCGGAAGTTTCACTCCCCCCTGGGTACATTAACTGACCACGCTCCACAGGCTACGCCGGTTAGGCCACGTACTTCCTATGGCAGGGGACGGTCTGCCTCTTACAACCCTGTGTCTCGTGGAGAAGGACCGCATGTGATCAGTCCATGACCTGACAGAGAAGCATGGAGGAACTTGCCGGTTGGCTCAGTCGCGTTGGTAAATGCCGTCTTCTCGGATGGATCATCATCATCGTCGACAGTATGGCATCATTGTTCGACACCGATGCCTCGCTGCCGTACAGCCATGATTTATTTGAAAGCCTTATCGTGAAGAAAAGGATAAAGGTGGACGGGGAACGGACTTAGTGCAAGCTTACTATGATCATTCCAAGGTGTCTGCACATCCATAATCCACTCAGGCAATCTGGATAGAAACTGATAACAAGAACACTACTGACATCGGTTGGCAGCCATATCTTCCAGCGTATCCAACCAGGCGCAGTAAGGATCACGCGGTCCCCATACTGGAAGGCGAGTAGAACCGACAGCACCCAAACGTTTCGTGATTTCTTTCATACTCCCCTCTCAGGTCAAGAGTTGGACACCTCTGCTCACGCCACCCTGAATTGGGCATGGAAAACAGCACTCTCTTCGGCAAACGATGGCTAGCCATACACAACACATGTCCCAACCAACGCAGCTTCTGGTGTTGGACACATTCTTCAATGGAAGTACCCGTTATACAACCGAAAACTCGCTTTCTAATTGCCTCGTTATGGATATGTCGACACCAACCCACACGAGCTATGGTTCTGAGACGACGATGGTCGAACACTTGAAGACGTCTCAGTTCTGTTGCTCGAACAGGCCAAGTCTCACAGCCATACAAGGAAACAGCCCGCACTGTAGCTTGATAAACACGTCCCTTGAGATCCACGGATACACCACTTTGTCGCCATAGGTGTCTCAAATTAGCAAACGCGACCCGGGCCTTGCAGATTGATGTATTGACCTCATCTGTCACACTACAATCAGAACTAATACAATCCCGAAGATACGTAAAACGCTCCCTAGCCTCCGTTGCCTGTCCCTGGATTGTAAATGGTGTGTTCAGTGACTGCATCTCGAGGAGCATGAACTCACACTTTGTGGGTACAAAATGCATACCAAAGGATGACTTTTATCAGTTCATCCAAAAACACTTGCGCCTTCTGCTCCTCCTCAAGGATGAGAACGATGTCGTCTGCATATTCCAGATCGACAAGGTTTTCATCGGAGGCTATTCGAACACCGAGATTTTGGAGAACTTTCAGCGTTCGTCTCATGATTTCAACGGTCACGAAGTTGAACAGGACACTGACGGATACTGCTTTGTGTACGGAAGCTTTTGGAGAGCTCGCCGTATACTCTCACATGTCCGAAATTCTGTGAATACAAAGCGCTTATTATGTTCACGAACTTCTGGGGCACTTCTTGGTGGGCAAGTGTGTCAAGGAGAATAGAACGGTTAACCGAGTCAAATGCGCCTTGGAAATCCGGGAACACTAGAATTGTTGTTCTACCACCTGACGGAGTGTGAAGATTTGGTCAATACAACCCCTGTCAGGCTAGAATCCCGCTTGCTGCTCTCGAGTCAGTGTTTCACGAGCCACTATAAGGCGACGAAGTACCAGTGACGCCAACAGTCTCGTTACGACTGAGGTCAAGCTGATCCCCTGTGGTTACCACACTCACTACGAGTTCCTTTTTTGAAAATGGGCACTATCACCGACTCTGGGACAGACTGCTTTTCCAAAATGCAAGCAGCCAGATCAGACAAGCGCTGACTAAGGACTTCACCCCCATCTTTGAACAATTCGGGTAGGAGGTCATCTGGACCAGAGGCTCGATGGCCCCTAAGAGAACATTTGCAGTCATAAACCTCCGAGGCCGTAGACGGTTCCACATTCTTGTCCAGGGTTCTGCGTCACCTGTGGGCTCCACTTGTGTGCTAGCTGGTGGCCATGACAATTGTTGTTCGAAGTATTTGGCCCATCGGTCGAGGCGTTCTTCTTTATTCGAGATGTTCACTCCATTTCGATCCTTGATGGTTTCGCTTACAGGTGGTTTCCGGGGGCCGGTCGCACTGATCAACTGAAATAATCTCCCGGCGTTAGCAGCATTCTGGGCCTTTTCCATTTCTTTGCCTTTCTGTGTCCACCAGACTTCACGGTTGGGTTGCACGCTCACCTTCACTTGACGTCTCATAATTCGTCGCACCAAGTTATGTTCGGGGCCTGCTGGGATATTTCTCCGAGATTTAAGCAGTGCACCGCTCGGTCTGATATCTAGTGCTTGAGTGCGCCTGGTGGTGCCGTGCCACAGGCAAAATTCCCAGCACTATGCAAAGAGATGGCAATCTCATCCCAATATGTGTTCGAATCTGATGGTGAAACCTTTGGAAGAGACTAGAAGACGATTCTGGTAAGTTGGGTTAACCTCCGGATCTATCAGTATCTCAGTTGCCGAACGATTTGTCTGCACCTCACGTTTCCCTGGAAAACGTATGGAGAATCAACTCCCGGACGAGCGCTTGGTTGGAATCCACAGATTTGTTACAAAACGACCGGCATTCATTGATCCGCGCCCCCGGCAACTGATGCTAATGTGGTCGATTTGAGTTTGTGGCCGGTATGCCCTTGAAAGACACCATGTGGCCAGATGACCTCGGCTATTTCGGAAGTTGGTACTGCACAAAAACGGTCTGCGATCAGCGCACAGCTGAAGCAATCGTTCCCCATTGTCCGTACGTACCGAGTCCAATCCATGTCGACCTCCTAATTGAGTCTCAGATACGCTAAGCCTGCCCACTTGTGCATTCAAATCTCCAGCAACCACCACGATGTCTGAGCTTTTAGCTCGCCGCAGCAGGGCATTCAGGGCGTCATAAAACCTGTCTTTGACGGTGTCGGAGCTACAGTCAGTTGGGGCGTACGCAGACACGATAAACAAACATCGATCAACATCCCGCTTGTGAGACCCCTTCACAGACGTTGCCAGACGAACCGCACAGAGGCGACTATCAACAGGTATCCAGTCAAGCAAGGATACTTCCGCCCGGTGACTTAGGACGATACCAACCCCTGCACATCCAGCTGCAGCAGCCTCTGGATCACCAGAGGTGCGCAGTCGGAAGCGAGTGGAGACTGATGGGGCGGTTAGCTCAATCACTGTGCTTGCATCTTGAATTCTTGTTTCCGAGACACAGCACACATCAATGTCAAGCGAGTCCAGTGTGAGAGCAAGAGCAGCTTGTTGTCCTGCTTGCTTCAGAGTGCGCACATTGAAGGCGCCCAGATAGACTGAGTGTCGAGGCTTGAAGAATGATTTGGAGATACCTGAGGATGTCGGCGCCATGTGACGAGCAGATGCTGCACGCAAAACCGATGCAAGACGAGCGGAGTCATCAGTCCCAAGTGCTGGACCTACAAGAGGAGAGTTAGTAATGGGGCGGGGATGTCCTAGGCCGCATGTTACTGCAGAACTCGAAGGTGGACTTTTACTAGGTGTTTATCATCTCAGCCATTTTAATCCATTAAAAATGTTCCTGACCTTTGAGATTACATTAGCGAGCTGATAGTGACTACTAATGCGCTTTCCATTTTGGCTGTTCCACTCGGATGTGGGATAGCTTGCATCCGATATTGCTCTAGCAGTTGCAAACGATGCTGTTTATAACCCTGTTCATTTTCCCCTTCAGTGCCACAAGTTCATTCCGCCATAAGTGATGGGCTAAGTGCACGATATCCTGCCACTAAAGTTGTGGTATAGATGGAGCAGAAACTGGCTGGTTTGCGTTCAGAATCTGTTCCAGACCTTCATGGAACCTCGGATGTGTGGCAGCAAATTTTAGCCCTGGATACGCGGTTCGGACACTTGCGTCCTTCCATGTGCGGCGATTCAAACATGCAACGGACGCTGTATCTGCGCAGACGACACCAGTTGTCCAAGGAGCAAACGCGTTCTTCGCAGGTCACACACGCCTCGCACGATGTCGATAATAATGCGCCTAAACGTGATTTATACAAATGCTTTCGTGAACAGCTTCTGATTTCACTGTATGGACATGCCCCTTCTTTGCAATTCTCCTCTAATACACACAGCGTTGAACAGTCGAAAAGTGTTGCTGGGAGCCCAAAACCAGAATCATTCTCAGGATCTCAATATGTGAGTTCTCGTCATAACGTTCCGGTGGTACTTTGTATTAGAGGTAACATTTGATATTTCCATGCATTTGGTTGGTCTTCACGCCGATGTGTAGCGTCGGTTGAGCTCAGCTACCGAAGCTAGGGGCTTTTTTTCATTCCAACTGCATGTTTATACCTCAGGGGATGAAGTAAATACCTAATTGCCGAGAAATCATTACCACTTTTCAGATTCTGATACGTTCTGTCTTCCCGTAATCAATAGTTAACGGTCATTAACCACTGTTTTCGGACTTCAACTTACTTAACTGGGTCATCATTAGATGTTGCCTCTTTGAAACGGGTTGTTTTCTGGAGGGGTAACACTGTATTGTAGTAAATATCCAAGTATGCTTCATAGTGGCATAACTTCAACCTGCGTCACTCTTTCACGAATCACTAGGAAGCAACCTATCCCATCAACAGATGAAGTTTACGGTACAGCGGTCTCGGAGAACCTTTCTAACCGTCGCACTTGCCTGATCATCTATCGGCCGGTGAAAATGTCTGCATAAACGTACTCCATACTCCCGTTTAACTATTTAGGTGATAGCGGAGTAGTAACGGAAATAGTAATAAGTTTGATTACAGTTTGGATACAGATGTACCGTATGGTCACTTGGCACCGATCTTTTGTTACAACTTCATTCTAGCGTTTGAGCTGGGTTGCATCGTTTCGTTCAGGCATTTTGGTTTGTTCCGTAGGATTGTCTCATCAGGTTTTCTAGCTTTCGGAGCAGGTTGGGTTTTTCACTGCTCATCATAAGGTCGATGAAAACTTTGGACAGCTTACTACCGGTTTCACATCATGGCAAGTGTCTCTGGATATTTTAGACCTTATTAGATTACTACTGGAAGACAAACCCCTGTTCAGTAGCGAAAGGCCCTTTCTTCAAGGTCAGCAACAATTTGACACCAGCATAAGTATGACTTTTCGAACAGTTGATTTTTTCTCTGATAACCACTTGGCTTCATTTATATATATATTTTATATATATATATATATACCAAAGTTCTCGCAGTCACATGTCACTTGTACGCATCGTGAGCCAATTTTCAATAGTTTCTCAAACTAAGAATGCCACCACCTCTTCGCTTGTGCTATCGTTCTTGGTCGTGACGGCCATTCATATGTTTCACATCTACTGTTGATGTTCGAGAAATCGACGCAAAGCACTTGTACTGAAGGGGTGGTGACGACCGTTTTCCGGTTTTCACAAAAGGACGTCTAGAACGGCCTTGTAAACCCAAAAGCGTGAATTCTCAGCCTATAAGGAAACGTTTCTCGCCCAGTTTCTTGCTCTACAGGGGGTATCTTTTGTAGAGAAAATCTGAAGCACCAAAAGTGCTGTTTTGGAGGCATTGATCCATCTGATGCCTCCTGCGCCAGGTTGCACGTAGCTGATGGGATGCTCTAAACAGTGTACCGCATAGTACACTGTGTACTAAGATTCACACAGTTTCGTGCGTCTTTGGTGACGGTGTGGGAAAATTGCTGCTTCAGAGCCGAAGCCTTACTGGCATACAAACATCTAGCGTATATAAAGCATGAGAAAATCATTACCGTGAAATGTTGCTGTCCCAATCAAGATGTGACTCAGATTATGCGGGCTTAACACAAAATTTCAGAATCATGACAAGCAACATACGTTCCAGTTTCGGAAAATCTTCGTGCACTCTTGGAAGATGCGTTTATCATAGAAAAGGAATATTTCGTAAGGAAAAGTAGTTTACAAACTGTAGCCTGCGACAATGGTGGGAAGTGTCAACAATCCATGGAACTTGGGTGAACGTTGTTCACAAATGACACGTCCATCCCTCCCGCAAAGGTGATGTTACGCGGAATTCCGCACCGATACCGCCTTATCGCTCACAATTAGGCGCTGCTACGTTCAAGAAGCCTATCCCACACGTGATCGGTTAGAAGATCGGTCCGCTTGCTGGCCCAGCATCAAGGCAAGCTCTTATTGACTGAAAGTCTGGACCCAACAGCCAAAAGTGATCCAGTATCCGCCGCTTGCCGGCTGCCAATGGCGCATCTAGAAAGCGTCGGAATGTCCAGAATGTTGTCGCCGC
Source organism: Clonorchis sinensis (assembly GCA_003604175.2). Taxonomy (NCBI): domain Eukaryota; kingdom Metazoa; phylum Platyhelminthes; class Trematoda; order Opisthorchiida; family Opisthorchiidae; genus Clonorchis; species Clonorchis sinensis. The sequence goes on along the minus strand of NIRI02000035.1, from coordinate 76,231 downwards.
ATATACTGGGGCGAGATGGCTCAAGTGGTTAGAGCGCGAATTTACTGACCGAAAGGTCCGTGGTTCGAACCCGACCTCTGCCTCTCGACTTCCCCTGTCTAGGCTTGGGCAACCTGGCAGTATCCCAGCCCTCGTGCTTCCCTCGGGTGGCATGGCAGCTAGGCACCGCAAGGGGGGTACAGCTGAACAGTTATATACGGCGCGCTGTAAAAGTGTTTTTGACCTGGCTTCGCGCTTTAATACACGTTGTGAACCTTTGGTGGTTGTTTTGACGGGAGGGTTTAGGCCGAAAACTCTCTTAAATCGTTTGTCCTTATTTTCGTTTCTTATGGGTTGCATGGTTGTCCACGTTTCCTGAAGTTCTTTATAAAATTCCGTTGATCCTGAACAACTAGCTTAAGCTTTCTGTTTAGTGGATTATCAAGAATACTACTTTGATTTTCACACAGTGCGGCCAACGTTTTGTTTCGCCGAATTCGAACTACACGGTGCTCCCCCAGTTACCTGTAGGCACTGGTACATTAATTCCACTCTCTTCGTTCAAGATTTGGGCCAACAGCTTTCTCAGTACTCATATTTTTAGATGCGTCTCGAATTTTCACGCCAGAGATGTGTGATTTCATCGCTAGATCCGGTGTCCTACGGCAAAGCTCTACTGTTTTGAATCATTCACGGGTAATTAAAGAACTGGTGGGGATTTCTTAGTTAATGAAGCGCTTGAGGTGACTGAAACAAGTGGCGCTAGTCAGCATGATCGCGATGGCTGTTTTCGGTGACTAGCTTATCAGGTTGATATAATCCCAAACGCATCCCGCCATTAGATGATATTCTCTTCTCGTGTATTGACCCTTTATTTTAGAACAAGTTCACAGATGATGAATCGTGCCACAGTGTGGGTCATACCATCAGCCGAGCTAAGGAGACATTGGCTGAAGGATACGCTTTCTCTGGGATTGAGCATATTTTTGATCACCACACTGGTAAGTTTAGTCGACGTTGTTCTTTGTCCTGATGCTCTACTTTGTATGTTGATTCCGTTTTATTGTATTATTCATTGAAAACCCGTTTATGGTATTAGCTTGTAGGTAGTGAGATGATTCGAGGGATTCAACTGTAGTCTCATCCTGCTAGAGAAATCAGTCCACGTTGAAAAGCCAACAAGTGCTTCAATCGTTTCGCCCTGTTTGTAGCCTTCAGTTCTCCTCACTACCCACTTCCTACAAGTAGTCTGCTCAGAAGACGAAAAAATCCCACAAGTTGTATTCGCCTACCGCATGAGAGGTCCCCAATCAAGCAGCTAGTCAGTACATGAACTGTATGTTTGAAGAACAGTGACGCTATACCTTGTCTAAATACAGCTGACCAGCCACTGTTGGCCGAATCACAGGACGATGCATGTCTATTAGCTTTTCAGCATATATGGACTTGCAGAATGAAAGTTCAGTTGGGTCGTTAGCACCAAAACTTACTTAATCGACCGTCTCTTGAAGCAGGATACGTGGGCCGACGTTGATTAGGCCATTGCAGCATAGTTCCTGCGCAACTGATCCCAAAGCGATTGTAGACACCGTTAGACTAGCTGAAATGGACGTTGTAGCTCATGATAAAGTTTCCGGATATCATCATTGGCCTATCATTTTACGTCGTATACTCTAACGGTTAAAATCCTTTAACTGTCCGACATTCTCTGCTCGTATAGACTATTTTCGCAAGCACATATCAAGACTGGGCGGGTGGTTACGTTGAAGACCCAATTTTTCATGTGTCCCAGGATGCATGGGTCCTCAGCGTGCGGCTATCTTAGTTGCATAAGGATCTCTCGGAAACGTGCTACTGGGTTTTTTGGACACACAAGATTCCAGGCATCAGCAGCCGATTGCTTGTTGTAATCAAAACCCTGTGGAGGCCAGAGTTATCAATTGGTCATTTGCGATACAGCCTGCATAAAGCGCAGATCCAGTAACCTGGATTTGGCGTGTACTCGAGTCAGATGATCGGGTCTCTGAAACGCAGCTGATATCTGGTCAGTAGTCGTCGAGGTTGCACATGCTGATAATTTAGCTGGCAGCCTCAGGTAGTTTACGAACATTCTAGCAGCTGATGAACAGTTTTCCTTCTGTGTTGAGAACCTTTATTTAAGTCCTTGTCACCGAAGGCGCCGGGCCAGCAGAATGTGCGTCCCTTTCCTGGGTTATCACAGTTGGTCAGCACCGCCAATGTGGTCGTTGGATTCTGAGATAATCTCACTCGTCCATTCTACTAGTGTTGATGTATCGTTGGTTTGAAATTAGGGCTTAGCCAGTCCTCATAGACAGAATTGGTGGGGCATCAGTCAGCTTATGAGTCTTTCACTTTGGCGAAAATCACGAGGAGGCAGCAGGTATGCCTAGTTAAGTATTCAGTGGTAACAGTTCATCTGGGAGTATTTCACTGGGATACAAAGCACGATGCTCCTCGCTTCTCAGACGCGTACTCCCACCATACTGGGCAGCACCTTTTAACACAAAATACTGTGAATAGAAGACGCTCTCTGAATAACTGTAGTTAAAATCATCGCATACAGTCTGCGACCCCGTTCCAAACATGTGTGACTTCACCACTTGCGCTATATCTGTAGTTCGGGAAATGATTGTCCCGGTGTCAAACACCAGCTCCATTTAATTCCACTGGTTCACTACTTGAGCTAAGCGCTTGTCGCACACTCTTACTTCTGGTGTATTATTGATTTTCACTGTCGTATCTTTAACCAGATAAGAAAAATAACCCGAATAATGTCACCGTAATGTGTAGACGCAAAAGAGCGGTGGTTTGTCCAGATCTTAATGATCCTCCTCTTGACAGCGAGTGGATTCTGTCGAAGGAGCAAACATTTACGGAGGATCTGAGCTGCCTAGACTTGGAAACGCTTACGGTACATAAACGTATCCTAGAGTTGTAAAACTACCTCGTCTCTGTCAGGGGATCGTAGGGTACTGTTTGATTACTCCGGCTTGATTCAGTGTCCTCCTGATTCGCTAGCCCCTTTCACATCTGAATGCACTGCATCAACTGGAATGATCCGAATCATCTCGTTACCCAATCGGGGCTAGTCAATGACACCAGGAAAATGTATATCACAATATTATGCTCTCATCTACGTGTCCTCGACAGTTGTTCCAACCAGCTGACCACTGTTTATGTTGGCTATACGGATGTGTGTAGTTTTCCGGTTTCTTCCTACGCTCGAAAAATCCCCTACCATGTACTTAACGCCCCGTTGTCAGTATTACCGAATGTCCTAGTATTTCCTGGCGCGCAGAAAAGTACTTTCGACTAGAGCAGCACTTCTTGTACTCGTCCGCGACAACCCTCTAACCAGAAGTAAGGTCGATTTGTTGACTGACTATTCTACTTATAAAGTAGATGTAAACCCTTAGACAGCCCACAGTCAGCTTCACCCATCTTGAGACTCATCAGATAGGCGCGGTTTCTGAATTCTCGTCAACCTTGCGGTCTGCTTGATCACCAAATTGCACGCATTTGGCGAGATAAACTCATTTGCGAATATAGTTGGCGTTAACGAGTAACTCAACCGAATCCCAACTGAATCTCATGTCTGTGATAATATTGTGCCGCGCAACAGCCGTCTCCTGTCTCAGTTGGTAATGTATTCCACATTCTTTGGCATCTATGCCTCAAGGTTAGATGCATGGACTTTGTTTATTTCATTTATCAAGGGCAGGGTCTTTCCATCGCCCTTGACAACTGAATTTTTAGCTGCTGAAAGAACGTTTTAAAGGTGGAAAACCCATGTTTGCCTGTGTGTCTCTCTACTTTGATAGACTGGATACTGCGAAATATTTTTTTCGCAGAGAATCTCTGGATGGTCGTTTTCCTTCTATACAACGCATAGCTTCGTCTAAATTCTCATCTTATTTCTAAGGTGCCGTAAATCGCATAAGATTCGCTAACAATGACAACACCCGCCTGGCCATAGCTTCTATGGATGGGACTATTTCCATCTGCTCTACCTGGCCTCCGAGTCAGGCGAAACGAGTACTTCTTTTGTTATCTGGCGGCCATCAACGGGGCACCTCAATCACAGATCTGGCCTGGTCGCTGTCGAATGATACGCTCGTCAGCACAGCTTTGGACGGGAGCGTTTGTTTGTGGGACACTGCCAGTGGCAGATTAATACGAGTCTACTGTGCTCAGACAGTAGCTATTGGTCCCGTACTTGTTTGTGCCTACCAGCCTCAGAATTACAATCTGCTGGTAGTTGGTGGTGCGTGGGGAGCGATCCAGGTGAGCGGAGATTATGGTGTTTAATTTTTCGGTTAAATTGAATAATGGAGAGTGTTTACTTTCTAGTGCAGTGATCGAAAGTACGACACAGCCGATCGGTTTTTAATGGTGACTCTTATTTTGTGAGTGTTAAGGATTATGTTTTTATGCGATAACAGAAAGGTCGAAAATACGGTATGAAATAAGTACAAGGCTACTACAGTTTTCGTTTCAATGAGCCGAGGTGCACTATCCTGTAGACTGCCTATTGTGTTCCGCTTTGTTGGCAGTTTTCCAAGGTATCAGTCGATTTCAACCCATCCATCCTTTTGTATGTCTACTGTATTTTTAGGATTGTTCCACTTTTCGCAATACTTTGGATAGCTCGGTGCTTAAGGTGTGATCAAACAGTTGACGAGATTTAGACCAGAAAAATTTAAATTCATACCGATTTTGAATTGTGCCAGTTCAGGTCCAATAAAAATAGGATCGAAGGCATGCATTTGTTTCTGTTGATGAGAAAACCGTCAAAGAATCATGAATTCGGATTAATTTCTCATGAAATGTGTTCGTTTGTGATGCAGTCGCGAAGAGTTTGAGCATAGCTGTTGCACTCTACGATCCTCCGACCTTCATAGAAGCTGCTCATTTAGAAACTGTATAGATGCATTTCGATCGCATGCATCTTAGTTTCTGGTCTTTATTCACCATTTTGACACCACAATCCTGAGTATATTTTGAGTATGAGGCCGCAAATAGATGTTTAATCTCGGAAGCCTATACATTGCAAACCACACAGAATCAGTCACTTTATTCTGTTGAAAATTAAGGTGTGGTTTATTTGCGATCCTATATTGTTTTTGGCTTCATTCCGATACATGATCTACGCATCCTTGATGTTGGAAACTGACGCCAAATCTCGGAGGCTTACATCATGAAGCTTGCATCCATTTACTTCGCGAGAGAGACAAATAAGTCTAGCTGATAGCTCGAAGTTTTCTGTTAGTACTGCGTATTGGTAGTCTATAGCGTTTCCTAATTCGGCACAGTAACAACGAAAAGGTTATTGAAGGAATTCCGGCAGCTGTAGTAACCTTTCGGTGCCTAGTTGCCATACCCCCGAAGGAAGCACGAAGTCTGAAATACTGTCAGGTTACCTAAGCATAGATAGGAGCAATCGAGATACCGGGGTTGGGTTCGAGCCACGGACCTTCAAATCAGCAAGTTCGTTCCATAACCACTGACGTACCTCGGCAGCTCATGCTCCCTTGTGTACAGACGCCAATATCCTGACAGTAAACTAGTGTCAACCCACTTACTTTAAGAGAGGTTTCTAGTTTTAAACTGTAACAACGGAGCACGTGGTGATCCACCCTGTCTCTTAGGAAGTTATGAACACAAGCACCTGCTTGTGCAGTGTGCTACCTACCATCATTCAAGCCACAGTACAAAGAATCCCGTACCCTTCACCCGTATATTCATCCGAAATACTTGGAACACATCCCACAGTCAGTAAAAAGAGCGATGTTGGGGGAAGGAACTCATGGGCCTTAAGCCATGAGGTTTAACTGCAGACGATAAGTGAAGTGCTATTGTACAGCCAATGTCAACAGATCACAGATGGTCCATGTGTGAAACAGCCCAGCAATATCCCTATTCTGTTTTTCATGGAGGGAGAACCACACAACTACCAACAGACGAGTTATGATTTGCTCGGGTTACCGCAATCTTATATTTAACAACTCTGGAGAAACAATATTGCGCATAGCTACGTGAGGACAATTTACGTGGCGTGCCAGAATCAAAAGTCAGTTGGGGAATTGCCCTTGAAACGAAAAAGTAAAAACGTGGTCCAACAGCACCGGTCGGAATGTTTCTATGCAGAATGAACCAGTGCATCATATAGGTTGAGCTCGAGATAGCCCACTGGTTAAGACGCAAACTTATTGACTGGTTAGTCTTTCGTTCGAAACGAACCGACCCTCGGCATTTCGACTGTTCCTGTCCAGGCTTGTGCAACATGGCAGTATCTCAACCCACATGTTTCCTTCGTGTACCATTGCAGCTAGACACCGAAAGGATGTTACAGTTGGCAAAACCAACTTCGTGTGCAAATGAGATTATTTGTCGAGATTATTATTGTGCTCTATTATGCGCTGTCAAGCCATTCGACCACTACCTCACTCACTGTCTGCCCGTACCGTCTCCTGTCCGTCGACCGCTCAATAGAACGGATTTGACCTTCATCATGCCTTCAGATTACATTGCACCGGGAACATGTCTAGTTGAACAATCTGGTTTGACTTGATTATGTACTTATCCTTCGGATCAAGCGCAGGCCACTTGATGCTGCGCTATTGAAGCTGCGTTTTAACACTATACGGTAAATAGGTGAATAATCCGACTTGTTGAAACACGTCGTCATTTTTGGTAGAAAATTTTTGAAGCAGCCGTTATTCTGCTGCTCATTTCTCTGGTAGCTTTACCTTGATTCGGTAGAAGTGGAACATAAGGTTGGCGGGAGATCCGGGACTTGATGAGCCCCAAAGGAGGGCGAAACCGGTCGTAGCCTGTCGAAAAGTTTTCAGCAACTTTGTGAGTAGTTTCCTTTATGAAAGATGCATCTGTTTAATCCGGCAATTACCGCTCTGCCGGTATCGCCAGAATCTTACTCTGACCGAGGCGCCTTATCCATTCGTTGCGTATTTTTCACCTGGGCAATCCGGCAACTCATCTAAGGGCATCCCGGGCATGCTGGAACTCCAAGGACAAATGTCGTTAGTCCTCAGCCGATAAGAACGAAGCTACGGTGGCCTTGTAATTAGTCCCCTCCTCTCTCATTCCCAAATGATAATTTACTTTGATTTGACCAAACAGTGTTGCTCGGTTTTCTGTTTATTTGCTTTGAAAATCACAGCCTGCTGTCTTTACAAGCAGCTGAATCTGTGCATATACCAAAAACCGGTAATGCTATGGCGACCTATGAACAACGCTAGCGATGTCGTTCTCCTAGACCTGGTTTCAGTTACTCACCGGAGTCCGCGTTGCCACATTCGGCCATAATGGCTTCCTAGGGCTTGACCTGCTCTGATCAACTGCCGATTTGAGCAGTCTATGGACTCCAGAATTCCTAAGCTATTTATCCTGATTGCCAAGGGATGAGCTTGGGGTCCTACTCCTGGGGATCCACAAGAGGCTTCTTGCGCTTATTGAGACCCACCTTGTGGATTTAGACTAATTGGTCGCCACCGGTTGCACATCGTTTACCAGAGAGTAGTATATCCATCGACCACAGTTATGCAGCCGGCGAATTTGATCTGTAGTATCTACCCATTGGCTTAACCGCGCAACCGGACTACTCATAAACAGTCAGTTTGCTTTAACTTGCAGGTTATCGTGACTCTTCAAGAATGTGCAAAGTGATTTGTCACGCGACCCGTCGACTGTTTTGACTTGAAAACCAGGCCGTTATCGATCACCAATTTTCTGCCGCTGAATTAAATATGATTCATTTGGTGCAACTTAGACAGGTCGACTTCTCTTTACCAGTCAGGACACTCTGTGTTTGTTTTTGAACTACTATGCAGCCAGGCACTGATGTACGTTTTTGAATCGGGTGAGGAAATAAGCACACTTGGTGGGCCTTTCCAGCAGGCATTCTAGCCATGGATGAGCTGCACGTAAATGAAACAACCCTCGAAATCCAGTGCACACAAACACCATGGCCAATTAAACAGTTATCCAGTTCAGTTCAGGTTTTCAACCGCGCACTTGTGCGTACTGCTTTGCTCTGCGTACTCTGTTAAACTCGCCCACTGAACACCGACCTCAAATTGGAGATGTCGCACAGACGACTGAACGGGGAACTGAGACTTGTCTAGGTTAATAAGCAACACTTAGCTTCTTTAATCAATTAAAATAACAGTATCAGAAGACCACAAGCATCGTGTTCCGATATCATCTCAATCAGTCTTGTTAACCACAAACGCGACCTCTACGAAATTCATGTGAGCATATGGTATATCGCTGGAAATCCAAAGTCCAAGATTGGACAAGGGGCATTAGACACTTTGTAACTTCTTTGATCTAATCGACTGCTTTTTCAAGCTGTCTATTTATGCTATCCTTGCAGACAATTAATCTATCCACGGGGAAAACAATCAAGAAAGGACGTGATCAGATTCATTTCATCGGGTTCAAGTCGCACAAACTTCCAGCCGCAACCTTCACTCCGTTCGCTGTCATGGGGCAGGGTTGTGTAACTGCACTAACTTTTGAAGCCGCTTCAGGTACTTGTCTGTGGGCCGGCACTGATCGTGGTGTAATTCAAGCTTACTCTTGTCAACCAGAAAACGGGCGTTTGATTCGAACGCATCGCCTCAATCTGCATGCCCTACAAACTTCGACATCAACCGCAGTTCCACTACTAACCAGTCCGAGCGGGCTTCATGAAGATGATTTGGATATTTCATCTGCAGACTTGACGCGTGGAAACGGACGACTGAAGCGCTCTAATTTTGTTCAACGGCTTTCCGGTTCCCAGCGTTCAAGCTCCAAGTTTCCGAGCATTACAAGCCTTTCCGCTCATTCTTGGCTCTCTCGGGAAACGGGCGATTCATACCTGTTAGCAAACGCTGCTCGACTGGGTTTGGTTCTGTTTCAGGTGACCTCAAACACGGGGAGTTTGAGCATGAAGCGTCGTTTTCCGATATACCATGAACCGCCTGATTCACATAGCAACCGAAGTCTTCGACTGCTACATTCATGCTTTGCTCCCCTGGTTTCGTTCCGTTCTGGTGCATGTGCCGTTACGGCAAGTGAGGACTCCAATGTTTATGTGTTCGATGTGCTGTATAATGGTAGCCACCGAAGTCACTGTGTCTCTGGTTTGCCCGCTGGCCTAGTTACGGTGCTTCAAGGTCATATAGCACCTGTGTTAGACGTAGCGATTGCATGGGACGAGAGTGTTCTTGCCTCTGCTGATGAGGGTGGTGCGGTGATTGTTTGGCGACGCTTAGGTGCATCTGACGAGGCCATCGAATAGTATGTCATATTTAAGACAGTTTGGCTGTGATTTTTTAAAAGTCTTTTTTAAGCATCTGATACAACCTCTTTTGTTTCTCAGTCCTTTGCACAAGTTTCATTTTGTCAGTGAATTTGGAAAGAATTACACACGGATTGCTTGCTTTCTTCGAGATCGCACTTTTCGATAAACAGGTCTCGGAAGATTTGTGGAACCTGAAAATGAATTGTTCATTTTCCGAGAATTGGGGGGCTGCATAACGCTCAAGCCAGTCTCTCTTACTATGTTACGTTTATCCGCGTCCACCACATACTTCAGATTACTGTTATGAAGTCAAACACCTCAAGATGACCAGTGGTCGAGTCTACTACTACGTATTAGTATGCCGTCCTAATCACGTGTTTGATGTTCGAGCGTCAAGGTCTAATGACCTCGTTTTAAGCGCCCCTAGGCATTGTGAGGTAAGATGAATTATAACGATTATCTTCAGGTTAAGTGTGCGAACATCATTAAGGTCATCAGTTTTTTGTGGTTTTCCCTGTCCCGGTTACAACTAACGCATTTACTGTATCGACTGAACTTACGATCTATTTTGAATTGGGACGCAAGCGCTCCTTAAAGAGTATTTCGCCTTCTGACAGAATGCGAAACGCTATCGATATCACTTCGTGGATCCAATAAACAACAGTCTCTAAGCTGCAATCAACATCCATGATGTTCGTCGGTTACACAAGTGGTGCTCCAAGGTCACTTATGTAACGCTCTTCATCGCGATTAGCCCTCATCACTGGATTATGTTTTCGACTTCAGCAACATAATACACTCGTTTCTACTGACAGCCACCTTGACTAGTCGCTTGTTCCCGGTTTTTACCAAAAACTCTCATATCCAGAGCTCTATTGGGATTCTCTTTAATCAGTCGTCTGGCTGTACTATCTCCTGCATTTTTGGGAATTGCTCACATTCGAAGCTTATTTCAACCTTAATTAGTGATCACATGGGCACAACCGGAATGTCCCATATAGACGATTTTTAGGCGTAACTAACTGAAGGTGGTACTGAGAGACTATCCAGAATGGAACACGGAATAATCGCCTTGCCAATGACTACTACTATGCTTACGATGGCCTGCTCGTGCTTTGGAAATGGCGTCACTCAGACGGGATCTCAACAGGGTGGTTTCTCCAACGTCCCCACATCAGTATCTTGGGCATGTGCAGTGAACGGAGATTGCAAAACCACAAGGTGGCCCTTCCCATCATTATGTCCAGCAATTCTCATTTGAGTAACTGTCTAGTGCTGTTTTGAATACTACTCGCACGGAACAAAAACCGAAAAGCAGAATAATAGCAAATGTGAGGCTCGTACCGTTTGAGGCGGTAGAGACAGAAACTGGAGAGTGGGGTTACACAGGGTTGGTTAGCTAGTTCACAGAAGCAAGCTCGCTGGCATGTAGCATGTTACCCTATCAGAAGGTTTCTCCAACCATCAATGAGAGGTGCTATATGTTTCCAACCAGATGTACCACATTCGCTAATTTTATCGTGTTGCGCAGCTTGAGACTGACCATTGCTGTTTTGTTTTCACCCTGGTAGACTTCTCAGATAACGTTAGTCGCGTTAGTCCTTATCGACATTCTGAGCGCTTGACCCTGTCAGAGTACACTGTTTCTTCTTCAGGTCCCCCACCAAGGGTGCGTTTTGCCTGGTACCTTTTTGCATATTTGTCCTGTTTACCCTATCCGTTAGTTTGATGGCAAGCAGCCATGGTAGAAATTTGGGAGCTTACTTGTGATTCTGTCGAGTAGAACTAAAAGGCTGAATGCACACAAAAATGTGTACCTTTTCTCCCTTCGCATCGTAAGATCTTCGCAGCACCATAATCTTTGATGAGACAAGGGTTTGTTGCCAACGTGGAATGACTGCTCATGGTGTAGGTTATCTCATCCGCAACCTAAGAATCCCGGATAATCCGTGGCACCCTTTTGAGTTCTGCCGCATAACCGGAAGCAATCACAAGGGCTCGGATACTGCCAAGTTGCCCAGCCTAGACGGGAACGATCGAGAAACCTGGTTTAGGTACCAATCAACAATTTCGCGCTCTAATAACCAAACTGTGTGGAGCTGCATCATGAAAGCAAGAGCGCAGTTATGCGTTTGAATCGGCGTGTTGGGATGTGGGGCATGACTTCGAGAAAACGAGTAGTACATCCTGATTGCATGATTAAGTGGGCATTCCAATGGCTGATTTCACGGCAGGCAGAGGCCTAAACCATAATCAGTGTTTTCTTATTACAGTGGAAGCCTTTTGTGCGTTAACCAAATGCTAACCAGGATAACCAGAGAATTGCGATCGCGTTGAAAACAATGCGGCCGATTCAGGCCCGACAGGAATAAATTCATGAGGTTCTCTTGAAAAACAGTATGGTTGTAGCTTGCTGCACAAATTATACGCTCAGTTTATGGCCTCAACTGTAGTTGCAGTCTGTAGGTACATGGAATTCCGCAAAATGCTGTCATAACAACACCAGCCGTAGGGAATAATTTTCGATTCCGACCGTGTCTAAACGGCCCAACGCAATCACTTTTGTGACGAATTAAACAAAATGACGACTAAAGGAATGATACTGTAATTAGCGTTCGATAAACATGTTTCCACACATTAAAACACTGCTGGCCTTGGAAAGAAAAGTCAGAATCCAGCGAATTCTCACAAAGTTTGAGTCCACTTTACTGTTGCGAATTTTATTTAAATGGGACAATGTGTTGAGGTCAGGTACGTGAAGAGGTTGACTTTGTTCAGGAGGGGGAGGGGTGTGAATATTGCCACGTTTTTAGTGGCCACGTTGTCTGCCTGGTTGATCTGTGGGGAGAATCCGTAACAGCTCCACAACTCCAAAAATTATTCGGAAAACAGATCACCAGACCGATTGACATAGATGCTAACAGCATTCCGTGATTCAACTCAAATGAGTACGTATGGTATGACTGGCAATACGTCAGATAGCTCTAATTCTTCCTTCGTGGTCGGGAAGGACTGGTCCGAGTGTCCGGACTGTGAAACCAGCTGTCGCGCACAGAGGGTTGTATCAAACGAAAGGATTACTCGGGATTAAAACGTAGTCTTCGTCAACTTCGTAGTTCGTCAACTATTTCACAAACAAAAACAGCAAGCACTGACTGAAGTGGCGAGGTTAGGATTACTGTATCAATCACCTTAATTAAAAACGGTGTGTTCAGTTTTGATTTTGGTTAATTCAGCACACGTAAACAGAAACAGAGTTGGCCGCCGTTTAGCCGCGCCACAAACTCATTCAAACATCCGGACATCTCGATCGAGCAGTTAGCTCAACTCTACTAAATTGATAATTGTTTTGACTGACCACTCGATGTCAAACAGGGGAATCACAGACATATGTTTTCACCCATCCACCTCTATGAGGAAGCATACGGATATAGATTAGAGCTCGTGAGGTGTACTGATGCTGTGTTGTTCTGTTTTCACACATCTCTAGGCATAACAAACGCTATCATCCGAGGTATGGAGTCGCCAGACGTTGTAGCCACAGTTAACATTGAGTTGCCTCAAATAGTTACAATCAAAGCAGTATCTCCGAGCGACGCTTACTACCAGGGCCTTCAATCAGGCGAAACAGAGTTGGAGCTAAGTTTGGGTACGGTATTATCAATGTAAAAATCATTGAATCGTAAAAATACACAAACCTCTGGGGTAAATATCAGTTCTCAACAAGTAATCCATTTAGGTTATGAAGACGCAGATAGTGTGGGCGAAACAAGTTCAAGCAAGTGGGGCAGCCATAAGGAAATTGACTCGAACAAGCAAACACCGTAGCGGAAGTTACAGGTAGGGACGGAAAGACGTAGGCACTTTGCAGTGTCTGAACAAAGGATAACAAAAGGGGAACAATGAGCGGTTAACAGTAACAGCAGTTTGACGTGCAGGTCCAGGATGTGGTTAAGTTATAATCAACCTGTGTCAAAAGGGTGTGGGGTTAGCGTATGACTCGGAAAGTGGATTGATCGTGTCAATGCATGATTGTCGATTCGTTCACGAAACTTGGTAAACTTCACTCCAATCGATGAACAAACCATTCCTCAGGTAGCGTATGTTCGTTACCCATGTTTCACAATGTTGTCAGATCGGTCTTGTCACAGTGTCTGCTGCGTCTGCAAAACCCCGGCATCGTCAGCTGTGAGTGGCCGGTTCGGTTGGGAACAGTCATGATGGTAACTGATTGAGATGGTTCACAGATCTAGGACGCACTCAGCTAGACAGGAACGTGAAACCTGAATTCCCCTAGTCGAGTTGAGTAGACCTTGAAGGCGTGACACTGGCGGGATCGCGCACGAAAGGAAATGTTTGGACATATACAAACCACAGATGTAATAATAGCCTTTTGCAGGGATCATCAATCCCACAGACGATCGATATGAAGCTGCTGCATTAGGTGCCATTATCAAACCGTACCTTCACGGTATCCCTCACACCCTCGGATAAAAGGCGGGTACTGGTTCCACAATCAGCAGAATTATTCCCGGGTACGAAATATCACAATACCAGTGTGCTCTACCATTTGTCCGGCTACAGAGGTCAGTTGCGCACACAATGCTCTATGTCTACAGCACCTTCTACATCGTCCGGTTTAGCTACTAACTTTTATGAATGTGACTAAATCTCGTTTCCTAATGGTGTAGGAACAGTTTAGATCTTGTGACGCAATTACACTACGTGGCATGACTACAGAGATGAACCGGAAAGTAAAGTGACGCACGACTACTCATTTTACCAGAAACCAGTACCCACCATCACAGCACGTTCACATTGCCAAAGCACTCCTTGTTTGGATGCCTTATAGGGTTCCAGTTAGCCATTACAAAAATGATTGTTCGACAAAACACCCGGATACATCTGCTGATGCACTAGTATGTCTCATTTCCACTGCTGCAGACGTTACCAACTTCATCATAGCCTAACGTGTCTTGTTGAAAACACAAAAGGATAGTACGCTTTTTGTTAAGTACTTGCATTAGCCGCAGGAAATGCTTCGCATTTCTAGCCTCCATCGCGAGAGTATGTCTCTTGTGTGGATAACAGTCATATAGCCCCCGCAACTGTTTCCTTTTAGAAGGGATCGCTTTATCTACGTAATTAAAGGAAAACAGTCCAGTCGAGGTAACTTAAGTGGTTCACAGTTTGCGATACTGGTTCCTAGTACTGAAAATCTTATCCTCCAGTGATAGCCTTCCCTCGTTGGTCTGCCCACGTCCCGCTGATCATCCAAAAGCGGGGGTTTTAGGTGTAGTTAGCCTGTGGTAATCAAATGATGACGAGTGAATTCCCGCCACCGGTAAATGCAGCAATTCCATGTGCCGAAAGGGACACTGGACTGAGAAGCAGATTCAGTGCGACAAATTTTGTTTGATCGAAAAATTGGTGAACAATTATCCTGCCCATATCTCTGATTATAGTACCAAAGAAGTCAAGTGTTTGGTAAAAACTCTGTCAGTAAATCAAACTGGAGTTTCTGTAGGTCGTAAATAACCAGACGATGAATTCCTTGAAACCAAAACAGGTCTTCAGTTTGCAAATGTTAGTCAGTCGCGTCCAGCATGCGCACTCTTCTTCCAAAACATAAAAGCGCTAGGAAGTTCATTTCGCTGCCTTGACTACGGGAAAGGACTACACAGTGATGATAAAAAGTTCAGTTTGGACGGCCAAATAGATGGAGCTGTTTCGGGCACAGTGGTGGAGAATAAGAGCACTAGCGCTGGAAATAGTTACCGTGAGAAGCATTTCGTTTTTCTGGACTCCATCTAACAGATGAACTTCCCGCGCGTAAACCAGACGATAAAATCACGGTCTTCCTACACTAAAACAGTTGACAATCACCCTTGGTTTTCTTTGATGTGAGAGTGCGATATTAGGTATTTCAACATGGCAACACTCCGGAGCGTACACTCGAATGAACTGTTCCTCTCCTTGCTATTTGAATTCCACATTGATACGGATCCAAAATCCTGTGGCAAAATGGCAACGCGTGCAGGTGATGGAAACATGTCTTTCAGAAAGGGTTGTGCACCGAAGAGAGGTAAAATTGACGTGTCTTGAGACTGAGGACAAAGTTTTGTCATTATCCAACAGCATGCACCCAGATGCGCCATCGTTTATTGCGGAATGACGAACACGCTGGGATTCACCAATTTGTACGTTTAGTTTAAACTGGCTTTAGTAGCATTCCACCCCCTATCTTCATGCAACATGATAGTTTATGAAATCAATTCGTACGAAAACGAAGTCGTTCGGAAATTCACTTAACACCCACCTTGGTTGATATGTAATGAAAATTCGAATTTTCAAGAGGGACAGGAGCGAAAGAAATCAAGGAGAAACTAGACACCCTAATAACGTATTTAACTAATAATTGTACGTTAACTTACACAACTAAGCCACAGAACTGTCGCCTAGAAGGACAGTGCGTGCGCAGCATTTGCACCCCCGGTTGTTGTAGTACGATTATTCTGGTTAGTCCACACGAGAAAGTGTGAGTCGTGGACTTGAGCTTTGCCCTTATCATAGCTCATCAGCGTAACCTCGCTGGGGAATCATTAGCTGTCCGAAATTCGGACCTGGAACAACACTAAAAAACTGTACGCGTCGTAACAAAATGCAAAGTCCGTCGGTGTCTTTAATCTCAGCTCCACTACAAATCAATGAACTGGAGTGATTTTTGGTTGCCGTGTGATCAGAAAACAAACCGATGATTTAAAAAGTCGTTAATAAAGGTACGCAGTAAAACAACGAAAGGTGGAAAATGGGTGAGAGAAAAGCGCAAGGTCACTTTGCGACACCTCTCGATTGAATCCGGGCAGATCACTTCGAAACGCTTCGAATGAGTGGCCGGATGACGTGTTCACTGATGCTGTTGTTTCATTTCAACTCGACAAGCAACTCATTTCGGTTGTTGAAAGCTGTCTACAACGAGTGAAATCCGGGTAAACCCGTTCATTTCTACACTTTCAAAGCTGACTTTAAGGCTGTTGTGAAGCTCAACTTGCTTTCCTGATCGCAACCTGTCCGGAGGCAAGTCATTTTAAATAATCGAATATCACATCGCTTGGACGGAAGTGCCGCGGGCCAAAGAAAGCATGCCCTGATTGGTCCGAATTTCAGTTACTGAGGACCGAGCCTTTGTAGCTCGGCTGGTTTCGTCCTCATGAAGATTCTAGCGGACTTTTGTGGGACATTCCATGATAGTCTTGTAAATGCGTTTGTATTAATTTCCATGCGCTTCCATATAAGGATGTTTCAAGCTACCGTGGTTTTGAGTATACCACAGTGGACAGAACAGGAAGCCAAAACTGACATAGCAGTTATAATATTGTCTGCGGTATTCAACACAACCAAACTGAGAATATGTGGAATCTAATAAGCTTGAAAAATTCTCCAAGAACATAATGGCGGACTCAGTCAAAATGTCGCCCAGGCATTTTCAAAGTATAGTGGAGGGGTTTACAACAAAGAACAGCGAGAATCAGCCGAATGGAACCGTCATTCTCCGTGTAACCGTCATAATCGGGTTTCACTCACTTTTCTCTCTTTTTGAGGGTTGTGCCAGTCTTTTACTGAATATTCTGTGAAATTCTGGGTAGAAACCGTCAATTTATGGTATAAAATGACTTCGTTGTATCAGTATTGAAATCATGCTGACAAGTAAGTCAGTCCTGCATTTTTTTCAATAACAACTTTAGCAAAGCTGCTTTAAAAGCAGCTGATACCTGGATTGGAGACAAGATTTTAGTCTGTTACTACTGCATCCGCCGTCTTATTCAGTATTCTCTTCGATATAAAGACTCCAAAAATCCCAGAAAATTTGCTTCCAGTTCAGAGGGACAAAGGACCAAGCAAGCAATATCATTTGGAAACCACGCACTCATGCGGTACTATCAAAGGAGCTCGTTCGATAGGGGACACATCATAAGGATCATTATTGAACAACAGGGGAACCTTCCAAGGAAATTTCTTTAAGCAGGTCAATGCATCAGGAACCGAAACAATTGCTCTAATGGAAGTGAACTCAACTTGTAGGTTGTGCTATTTTTTCGATACTACATGGACCTCCCTTAACAAGGCCGTACCTATGGGCATCATGCAGAATGGATCAATCGTCTGTTGAAAGCCGGTACCCGTCTTTCAGTGACGCGTACCTTTGTTGTATGACACTCAGTCAGACCATAATTGGAATGACTGCTGTTCTTCGTCTTATCGAGTTCTATGCAAGTGGTGTATCACGCACGAGCTAGTATTTGTTCAGGACTTAACCTCTGACCTTTCCACACTTGAATGAAGCAGCAAATGAAATGTGTAGACAGCCACCAAAATGGCCGTTGAATCCAGGAGTCGATGTCATTCACACAATTTCGTATTCCGATGCTCTCAGCTTATTGTTGTCTTCAAGTTGCTAGTGACTTACGCGCGCCCTAGTTGGTTTCCACTTAGATGGCTACTTCTTTGGGTGTACTGTCAGAATTAAACACGAGGTCACATTCTTCGCTTAGTTTTATCGCCATCGAGCCTGCGTCAATCATTTTTGGCGTACATTTGCGTGTCAGACGGAGACATAGAACCAGCGTAACATTAGCGTCCAATACTGATGCTTCGCTGCCGTACAACCATAATTTATTTGAAGGACACAGAATTGGAGTCAGTGCACACAACATAACTCACTTACCTTAGATGGGTCGGCGGAAAATAGTCGGGTCAATGTCGAGAATCCCAGGGAGTTTATCCCGGTGACAAGCCATACGGTAGCCAAGAGTGGACCACGACGACCCACGCACGAAGGCCGGTCTGTGAGCCACCCAACACCGAGACGAGCAACCAGATCCACTGCACCGGATATAGCGATGGCCCGACTGATCTTGTAATGACAACAGAGAATAAGATTATTTAGAACAACTCAACGGTGATCGACAAGCAAGCTAAATGAAATGGCATGTATGAATACGAGTGAGACACAGGGAACGTGTAACAAGTGGTATGAGAGTTGGAAGTCTAGAGACCGAGGAGACATAAGAGGATATACGAGATCAATCTCAATGTCGTTCATTAACTTGGGGAACTAAAACCACTTTTATCAGATGAAAATGTGACCGTCCTATAAGTAGTATAGGGAGTTTCCAGCCTATAGTTCGTCGAGAAAGGTGCTACACGAGGATGACGCCGGGCAATGTAAAACAAACATGGTCCCAAGTGAATCAATCGCAAGCGGATAGTCTCTTTCGACTCCCTCACATAGTACGCCTCCCTCAAATTTCGCCAATCAAATAAGAATGGCATAGAGTTCGGTTGCTCGGAAGGGTTTTGAGTGTATAACCCAAAGAGTTGACAGTAGACAGGACAGTACGAAGTGTTTATGGAGGCCTGATGTGTCTGTTTCTGTGTGACAACGTGCAATCATCAATTGGTGTGATCGCAAAAGCTGTGATGCACACCGACAGTTGATGGTATATACGAGTCCGAATTGCGAAGAGACCACTTTCACGTAGCAAAGTGGTGTCCAGTAGGAAAATCTGTCTCATCGTGAGAGAGTTGGTGACTCGGTAGCGTGGCCTCTTCTCGAAGATCACACACTAGGTCATGATTGAAGAGGGATGTTGTTAGACACTTTCCAGAGGAGTAGCCTTCTACGAAAAGAGTCCACGTTGGAAGGGGGTAGGGACGTTGAAAGAGCAACCCGCTTTGGAGGCCTTCTTGCGTTCGTCTCACTATCTCATCAATCATGAAATTAAATGGGAATGGAGAGAGTGGACACCCTTGAGGGACATCGTTTTGTGTACCGCACTGTACATACGATATATATATATATATATATATACGGTAGATCATTCTTTAGTTCGATTTACTCAAAATGGTCGCATACACCTCTATGTTTATTTTGGAAATTCGAATTCGGACCACTTATTGTTGTTCACTGGAAAATACTGGTAGAATAGTTCCTGATTATAAGCAGCATGGGACACTGGTCTATAGGATCGTGGACGAACATTCACGAGATCGTTCATGTCACAATCTCCAGAGTTCTGGTGTTTGGATGCAAACGGGATAACGAAGAGGACTGAATTTCTGTCCATGAGCAAAATTTCGACTGTGTTTGGCTCGTTTCGCCCTCATTGGGAGTTTATTCTACGGAATCCTCTTCACTCGCTTTATTAGGATACTCGTGGGCTACAGGCCAGGCTAGTGACTTTGTGCTATTTGGCTGTTAATCATGTTGGGGGTTGATAAACCAATAAACTCACGCTAGCTATCAGTATTTATATATTGTGAATTTGTGCCGACTTAACTAGGGTGGTACAGACACTCAACAGCGACTCTCCTGAGAATTCCGACACTACACATTTACAGTTTGTAGTTATGGTGTAGATGCTGTTGTGTTAACGGAGTGTTTGGCTGACTAGCGTGTTGCTTACTGTCCAGCCCACCAGGCACCGGTGACAAAGAACGAAGCTGACCCGGACGGGAGCAGCGTGTGTGAGCAAGCGACAAACGTTGACACGTCGTGCACCATGTGAGCAACGCATGGCAACCGAAGCCGCACACTAGACAAGGTCATCCGCTGACGCCGACCGATGCCAATGAAGTTGAATACGTGCATCCACAAAATGCCTAGCCAACTACTCCAGTTTACTCCAACAGTAAACCTTTTGCCTACGCTCATAAAACGATTTTGGAATAGTCGCTAATGTGACTCTGTGCCAAGATGGCTTGCTCAACAATACAGCATCTGAGAAAAAGCAGAATGGCGTTCAGCTGTAGCACTCTTTCAGTGCCTTACTACCATGTCACCAGAAGGAAGCACGAGGGATGGGATACTACCAGGTTGCCCAAGCCTAGACAGGGGAAGTCAAGAGGCAGAGGTCGGGTTCGAACCACGGACCTTTCGGTCAGTAAATCCGCGCTCTAACCACTGAGCCACCTCGCCATGGCATCTGAAAGCTGTACATAAGATAAGGAAATTCAAAACTTACCTGGCAGAGAATTTTGGTTAGGCCTTTGGAGATTTTCCTACATTTTAATTTCACAACAAACGTTTCGCCTCCATTGTGTGCAACTCTACAGAACTGGTGTTTCTTACTCGCTTGCTGAGAACCTGAAAGAACAATTTTTGATGACTCCCGAATACTCACATTTCAAAGGTTTTGTTCAATTAAGCTCTAAACGTCCCATCGTGCATATTCTTCTCTACCAGTTGACCAAAATATCTTCCCAGGAAAGATAAGGGACAGAAGCCGCCTGTGCCAAAATTGTTTGAAAGGAAACGGATATTCTAATGTGTTTTTCGGAATGTATGTTGACCAAAATATCTTCCCAGGAAAGATAGGGGACAGAAGCGGCCTGTGCCAAAATTGTCTGAAAGGAAACGGATATCCTAATGTGTTTTTCGGAATGTACTCTAACCAGCCTGGCCGCAAAGAATTCGTCCTCTGCGCACTAAAAAAACTGAACTCGGTTGGAATTCAAAGAGGATGAACTGACAAGTAAAATAAACGGGCATCTCGAAAGCTCTATAGGACGTATATTTTCAAAACACCTAACAGATTGGGTCGCCGGCGGGATGCACACGTTCTACAGTGTTTTTGGAATGTCCGTTTATTTTAACTGATACCTCATTCTCTTTGAAAACCAGTTGGATGAATAAGTTTCCAGTGCCAGGAGGACAAATACCTTAGGACAATGTGGGTTGAAGTACATTCTGATAAGTGCATCGGGATAGTCGCAAACCACCAGCTACAATTAACAGGCTACAAATTCTACAGTTATGGTTCTAGTTGTGGAAGCTCATATGGATCTTGAACAAAAGAAAATGGTTGAACATTGACCCCGTTGGTTATATATGTGGATGATGAAAACACCGAGACAGTTGATTGTCAAGAAATTGATGGATCCACAGTTTGTTCGCAATTCGTTTGTCTCCCATATATTCAGCCTACAAGCATAGCGGTCCCTGTTGTGTTAGGCTGATGCTGTACCCATCTGGCTGCTGAAACCCCAACTTGGTTTGGCAGTACCCTGGTAGAGTTAGCACCAGAATTACATCAGACACCACCTCCCATCCTTGCTCCCTCTTTAATGTGCCCGCAATCTGTCCCAGTTCACGCCTTCAGTAATTAATTATGTTACTTTTAACTTTCCCCATTCCATTTATAAACACTTCTGAAGCAGTTTCCTCCGGTGATTTTTAACATATGCTGCTTGTGTTTGCTGATACACGTTACAGTTGGTAGACGGTAAGCAAGATGTCGGAAACCTTAATGTGCTCAGATAATCCTGATGAATTTTCGTTTGTTCCTCATACTGCTTCCAATCTCACATGGTTTGTGAAGGGACTGAGGTGCACTCAGCGTTCAAGGGTGTGAAAACAGTACTCCGTAGTGCTGGAAAATTGTACAACCATCCGTTACTGATACAAGTATGTGTTGATAGCAAAGTAGCCTCATCTGCATTGTTTGCTTTAGTCGGAGCGCAAGAATATTACTTCACGATGGAATAGCGCAGGCGTAGTTATCAATTCACTGTACTGGGTAAGTAGTATACGCGGCAAGAGGCTTCCAAGGTCTTTCTTTGAGTGTACTTGATGTTAGAAGAATGTCAATTTTTTTGTAGAGGATGCAGATCGTCCACCGAGTTTGGCGGGACTATATGTCAATCCTTTTAATATTTTTCTACCTTGAGTTTGAGCAAGAAGAACAGCACAGGTGTCTCTTCCCCAGATTGCTTTTCACTGAAGTCTACAAGTGGAAATTTACGCCCCAACAACTCCATCAACTATTGTATCTACTATGGCATAAACCGAAATAATCAAGTGTTTTGTGTGTGAACTAAGATTATGAATTTACGCAGTATTTGGGAGGTATACGAATCACTCACTCCAACACTTTTATCAACTTTCAGTTAACCAGAAAGAACAAATTTTTATCCGCCTTCCGGCGCATCAGCTCGGACAGCATTACGTATTCTTTTGAGGTGGTGAGGATGCGTGTGTGACTGTAAATGCTCTAGTCAGATTCATGGACTCTTGAATAGTGCGGAACATCCGAAATCTCACATATGGAGTAATAAGATGTGAGAATAAGAAAGCGGATTGAAATAGCGGAGGTTGCCGTGATATTTTCGAGCTGAATATTATGGGTCGAGTTTGTCTGACCTATCCGTAAAGTTGGATTTAAAGTCTTCATCCCATATCGGGACAAAATCTCTCGATTCACTGAGAGCGCGTAAAACTGAATTCCTTTCGTCGTTCAAAGCTACCCGGGGAGATTGTTATTCGATGAGAACCGACAACCCTTAAAAGACGCTGAAAGAACACAAAGTAAAGACAGCGCATGACTCGCATGTCGTGTTGCCTATAACTACTGAAAACTAGCAAACCCAGATTAACATGGAACATTTCTCCATAATATCGTCAAACATCAACGTAATCTGCTCAGTTAGTGAAAAATCTCACAAGCTCAATGAGTTTCCACTCCGTGAATTCGTCACTCGAGGAGCCAGCCAACACCTGACCATGTAATGTCAATTGCCTGGTTGGAGAACACAGCGCCAGGTCCTCTCTAGGTGCAGCTAATCACAGCCCCGATTAACCACCAATAGCCGAACAGCATACGGTTGAACTACCCGCCGGAAAGTAGTCCACTGAAAAATCCATAGAGATTGATGAGGCGGCACTGGTTAAGATTGCTGACAGGAACGAATCGATGTACAGCACTTCTCGGGCCTTCAGCACAGATTGGGCACAGGTACAAGAGAAGAATTCGGTTGAAATATGGAAGAGGCTCATAAATTTGCTGCCTTTATATTTTTAAAATCCGGATGAGCAGAGGGCGCAATGGCGCACTTCGAAGTGAACTCGACAAATGTGACCAACTTATGTAAGTGCCTGATGCAGTCATTGTGGATTGTGACAGTCCATACTTGCTGAACACATTGCAGTAATACTGAATGAAACTTCAGAATGCTCTGAAAAGAGAAACCTGTCCTGGATGAAGAGATAATCCAGCGTGTTTGTAAATCTTCAGACAGGAAAGATTACGATGCCTAGAAATATGTCACCATGTCTTGAACGAAAACGAACGTGCAGCCGTTGATCTGGCCTTATACGGTGTCACAGCAACACACAGCAAACCTAGCGAAACGACGGAATACTTACGTTTCGGCACGGTCCCTGAAGCTAATGGATATGTTGTTTGCAGTAATGGAACTATCACGATCATTGCAAAATTACTACAGCAAATGAATCTCATGGTAGTGACTCAGCCTCCAATGGCTAAAACATTTGTGAAGGTTGCGGCGAACAAGACAGGCTTAATCGATTTAAATCAGTGGATTAGAGAGTTCCACCGCGTGTCCATCCATTGTGATATGCGATGATGTAGAGGTAGAGAATGCAGTTGAAAATCCTACATGTACAAAACTGTCACCCAATTTATGTTGCCAAGTTACTCTTGAAGTGCTTCCCTGTTTTCCAAAAAAATCAGAAGACAACCTACCCGGAGCTGTGTTCTGTTCGTTGGACTTGCACAGGCTGGCAAAACAGCAGTCTGTTATAAATCATAAGTGAAGCAGAAGGGATGTGAGTGCTGGTGTCTTAAAGGGGAAAATAACGGAACTGGGGCACCTAATGTGATTCTGCAGGAAAGGTCTACGGGATAGGGAATGTGTCATATCAGCTAAATATTTCATAAGGCTATCCTGTGAGCATAAATTCTTTGTTTCCTTAACCAAAACAATGAAGAGATTAGAGCTGACTTGTATTGGACGTTTCTAAGAAAAAAAGGACGTTTTTTCAGTGTTTATCGATAAAGCTGATTCTGTTCCATTGCTAACGAAAGTTCCAGATTCAGCCGGACGGTTTGTTTTACCGCTGCAAAAGCTGGACATGAAATTAGGATATCAAATCAGTTTAACGCAAAACCCATATCATACTAAGCTATGTAATCGAAGCCAGATTGCTATGGAATTGGTCTGCAGTGTTTTGAATAGTGCAGACCTAACCATTGCTGTTTACATCCGTCGTTTTAACGATTCCAACAATCGAATTTGGGTTACTAGAACGGAAAATTTTCACAAAGCCAGTTCTCAGTACCAAGTAGTTGCGCTTTGGAATGACTGCGTTCCACTCAGTTCTCATTAGGTTCGACCCACTAACTATCGATCAAGTGCCACCGCTCTGCTAGTGTACTGTAGTAACTTTAGTTGATAGTGAGTCTCATGACTAAGAGCAGATAACCACACATAATCAAAGTCAATGAATCGGAGGCCCCTTCAGTTTTAGGCAGCTTCCTATACGTGTGAGTTTTGAAACACAGGTCGTCTGAGCTTTCACATTTATTGCATGCCGGGGATTTCTTCTTTTGTGGCGAATTTTGCCTCTAATAAAATGAGCTAAGCTTTTGAAAGGAGTTTGCTTTATGCAAAGTTCATCAAACGGAAATTCATTTTTGAATCCTAACATCAAATTCTTCTTTCATTGTAACGACGAGCGGAGAAACTTGACTTCAGTGAAACGATAGCGAATAAGCATCTACAAATGCGTTCTGGATTTGACAGCAACTAAAAACTAAATTTTGAACAAACATGTTGCCAATTTGTTCTTTGTCGACTAATCCGAGCACTTACATATTCCCTTTCACAGTTGGGAATGGTCCTATAAGTATCACGATATGTTACTCACGCAATTGACAACTGAATTTAGCCTGTATTCGGCCCCGAAGAGGGTGGCACATGATATCGCCATTTTCAAGACCGGATCTTTAGATCTTCGGTAAATTCCAAGTCACACGACTAGGTGATTTCGAGTGCACAAATCTGTTCACGCCAAGGTCCTGTACCAGTGCATCTTTCTGCCCTAGCAACGTTTTGTGGATTTTTAATTATGCAACCAAATCTAAGCTTTCACATGACGCCCGTCTAGTCGATTTTATCGAGATTCTACTGAGCAGTCCATATGCTCGTCAGCCACCAACCAATTCAATTGACAACGGATAGTATGAAGCAGAAGTTTCAGGCTGGAATATTTTCAGCTCTCCTGCTACCGTCTAGAACTTGTGTTATATCTGCTGATTCGCCAATCTGTTGTATCTGCTGCTGACCCCGCTCCAGTGCTCAGTGCCAGAAAAAGACTTACCGAAGGGAACACAACAGGGAAGGGAACAACAGCGGGGGCGTGAGTGCGAAAATACAACGGCCTCAGGCTATTTTATTGGAACGACACTGTCCGAACTTAGTCCAACGTGGATCGCGTGTTGTTTCTGTCGTGGAAAAGGGTCCTGCTTCAATTTTGATAGTCGACGTAGTGGAATGCTGACCCCTTTTGCTTGTCGAGACTGGAACTGGGAGACTCCATCTCTGTCCTTTGATCTCAAGGTACGTCTCACAGGGCAGAAGGGGCTGGAAGAATGTTAGTACGCATAGGGTAATGCACAGGAGTCTGACTGTTATTACTACTGCATACTGTTGTCATTTTTGTGCAAAACCAAACTGCTGATTTCTCATTGCATTTCCAGTACAAATTAATGCTCTGTAGATCAGTGTCAATCTTTTGGTGGTTGAAACGCTCAGTTTACGGGACCAGTCGATCAACATCCTGCCTCTCCTCCAAGGAAAGTAGCATCATCGCATCGATAAATATTGATAATTTGGTCATGACACCTACGTTTCTGTCGCAGCGAAGAGTACTAGGAAACCGCCTCGTAATATGTATATGGAAACTTGCTACCCTTAGTCGTAGTGCTCACCGTGGGCGTTCTTGACACAGCTGAAACGTATGCAGTTAAACTGCATCCAACCTAGCCTCCATAATGGTTGGAATACCGAAGTCTGGTCACCACTACAAGGTGATAGCTTTCGGTCGGACCATATACATACACACACATCTGTAATACATATTCACAGTGCTACATAGTACTTCACCGTACTGCAGTGTGAGCAGCATGTGTGCCACAATAATCAAGTTGGGTCGTGAGAAATAATCAATATTGTTCGGTTCGGATTCTGAGTCACTTCCCAGCTGAGAAGCCGTTACTCGAGGAGCCAGCGATAGAAGAATGAGTGGTGTTCAAGTTGATCACATCGCTGATTAGTAGCCTGTGGCTGAACAGTTAATTTGTACTTGGGGGGGGGGTGATATTCGATTCTTCCTTGAGGTCCGTGAGCTGTGCACTTTTGATTATTTCCAATGAGTTTGAAACAGCCTATAGTACTTCTTAGCATAGACCAATTTGATGTACAAGATAAAATCTCCATTGAACTTCATATGCATGAACCAGGAAAATAACTACCCTCGCTCGTTCTACAATGAGACAAAGCGACTGCCCAGAGGTTGAAAGGTTCTAATAGTTACATTGTCTTGCAGATACCAATGTTTATGCCGATTTTATACGTGACTCTATGGACTCTGGTAAGTACGCTAAATACCACGTGTTTACATCGGCATCATATTTACCGCCGGATAAGGTTTCCGAAACATGTGGCAATAGACGACCACGGAATAGTGTAAGCCTCCGTTTCAGTTAAACAAACTGATCAGTTTCAGACAGAAGCAGTTTTAAATGATCTACCTGTACTGGTGAGCAAATGCTCTGAGGAATTCTTTGAGGAAGGCGAACAAAAGAAGAAGTCACGTGTGCACTAATCATTGAATAAAAGGCAGTCGCCATCGAACTTCCCAAATGACTTGAATAGGAGCGTGCATAATTTTACAGATTTCACTTTGGATAAGGCACAGTTCGTAGGGTTTTCTCGAACAAGAAGGTGAGGTGAACATTTATTTTGCACAAACACAGGGTTTGGTAGCTGTTTATAGTGACCCTGTGAACATATTCAGTCAATAAAGGAGGAGGACATAATCGAAGCCAATGGTAAACGGCCTGATTAGCGGATTTCTTAGGAGCTTGGAAAAAACGAAAAAAATCGTCACTACAAAAAACCAGACGAAGGAACAAGAATGATACTTTTCAACGGGAAGCATTTGGCAACTAAGTTGAAGCAGTCCCACATGAAAACACTGTATTCTAATTGTCACCGTATGAGCACTGTTAATTTGTTCAAAACGAACTGAAAAAACAGTACACAGCATGAGAAGCAATTAGAGAGTCATATATGTCTAGTCTCTCTGCACAGGACCTGTGTTTTTTCTGGGTTTGTTTGTCAAATCAACATACGCCCTGAGGGACTGTAGTTGAGACTGAAAAGGACGGGTTTTATCGAGAATCGTAGCGAATGCTTCGGTCGGTGAGAAGGACGGATATAGTAATCCTGGCGGGTGGGTGAATGAATGCCCGATTTGGATGACTAAGTCCCGAAGAAGCACAATTAGGTGCTACATTTGTAGTGGATGCTCAGTGTACGGATAGTGGGGAATGACCACTTCGGTTGTGTGCCAGCCATCGTCTATTCCTAACACAAACGCTCACATAGAGTTACTTGGAGACTACCAGCCGCAAGACAGTCATGAACTCGATTGGACCATACGGCTATCAGTTACCGATGGGCAGCTTCAATCAACTATTGTTGTTCTCTCTGCGGTACGCAACCTGACTCTGACCATATCATCGTGTGGGTCCGGTGAGCAGTTAGCATTCAACCAGCATTACGTGTGTCATAGCCGAGCAGTTCCATCCATTAACTTCGACAAGTTTCAGTAGCTCAAGCTTATCAAGCCGACTTGGAAACGCACAGTCATGAAGAACATCAATAGAAGCGGGCTCAGAACTGTTTGTTCAAGCCATATGACTCGAATAAATGAACATTGGACATCTTCAAGGTCAGCAGAACCTATTGCGGCTAGAAAGACCATACCAGCAACTATCAACTGTGATGACGCACGCAGATCCCTCACACACCGGATAATCAGGGGGCTTGAAGAGTGACAGAAATTGCTGGTGGATTTCGAAGGCCAAGGATATGGAGAATTCTTTCACTGTAGGCAACAGTCGCGCCCTATTTCAGCCGATGCGATCAACCGGTCAAAAGATGTGTCACCATAAAGATGCGGGGAGGAGACGGAACCGCCATTCACACACAAAATGGTTGTCCTGAGCGATGAACTGAACACTTCAAAAAACAGTTCGGCTAGTCTGCTTCAACACAACCACTGGAAGAACCCTGTGGGACTGAATGTAATATCGACAACAGTACGCTAGCAACAGCCGAAATTCGGCGTGAGATATCATTCATCCAAACCAACAAGGCACTTAAGTCTGATAATCTATACCCCGCACACTTCAAAGAAGATTGTAAGGTCTCGGCCAGAAATTTTTCACTGTTTACGCGTAAGATGGCGGACCGCAATCATTTGAAAATACACTTACACAGCCAGGACGGGCACCATACCATTTTCGGGGAAAGGGTTCAAGTGGGACTTCGAGATGCCGTTTGGTTTCTTCTTCTCCAAAACTGCTACCAAACCAAAGCAACTGAGGTAAAAACAAGAACCACCCAGTCACTTTGAAAATCGCAGCTTTCCAAAAGTACTGATACATCTTGTCTCCTCCGAACGAACTGTCCGGTACACTCGTACATGTGGAAGTGTTCCGACATGTCTGCAGGGGATACTTGAATCTGTCATCACAATTCAGGATATCTTGGTTTGGCCTGATGAATCTGTGCATGTCTTTGTGTCTGCATGTAAATTTCCTCCGCCTGCAACCGATCTAGTTATCTAGACGGATGACGATGCTGTAGCTGTGACTTTCAGATTATAACTGAGGCATGCAATTCAGACGTTATCGAGGGTAATATGTGAAGTTAACCGCACGGGAAATGTTGTACCATTCAAAGATAAGTTCCAGGCGTTTTAGTGAAACAGCAAATCTAGCAGATAATGTTTGAAACTATGGAAAGTGCAACAAGTCTTGAGGTAGACAAGACGAAAAATGTAAATAACCCCAATGATTCACACAAAAATACGAAAGTACTCCTCAGAATTATTGTAGATAGCAGAAAACTAGGAGAATTTACTAGTGCTTAACCGTCGTGCATAAAAATTGTCCGTCAAGTGGATCGACTGCCGATCCCATTTGCAACAATGAGGAGAGTCTGAAGGCGTCAGTAATTGCACGATTATCATCACTGATCTGACACGTGATTGCATCAGCAGTACGATCTGGAAGAAATTTTACTTTAGTGACTTAACTAATGGGTGTTTGATGGATATTATCAAGGCACCCATGCCTGTACCGGAGGGCTGCTGAGATAGCGAAGTAAGCAGATAGTCCGAAATCACTAAACAAACGATTGTCTTTGCTTTCGTAAAGTGACTGAAGTGATCAAGATTCTACGGAGCAACTCATCTCAACCATGCCTTAAGCTGAAAAAGAACTAGGCTATATCCATCTGACTCAACGATCCCCAGACCAGTGGGCGCGACCTTTGGGTGTTTTAATCTCCGAGATATCTTTGGCTTCCTTACGATTTACTTGGCAAGTATGTCGGAAGAGTCCTTTTTCCCATTCTTCGCTTGATTAAAATGTTTGCCTTAGTCCCAATGTCTGTATGTACAAGAGAAGCCTAGTGCGTGATACTGTGGCCAACCATTTTGAGAACTAAATAAGATGATGAGTTCCAAGAATGCTAAAACCAAGAGTGAGCTGACCAAAGTTTTCATCGACTTTATGAGTGGTGTCACGTAGTGACTAAGTCAACTGAACTTACCTTGTACTTGCTCTTCTGTTAGAAATAACATAAAGCGAATGATCCTGGTACCATAAATTCAAATTATCTTGGTTGTTTCCTACCATTATTTCCTGAGCTGAGAAGCGGAAGATGTTTGAGATAAAATCAACCCATACGAATCAGCATGTGCGTGTTCAGGTATCACTCTGGGAACTACTTTCGACGATCAACAGTGATCGTCTTTCTCGGTCACAAGGCTACTTTTGAATCCTTTGCTTGTCAGAAACCGTGATAAAATCTGACTGCTAGGATCGTCCCTTCTAATTTATTGTCTCTTATGAGAGCTTTATATGCCTCCTCATGGATGTGTACGTGTCTGCGCTAAATTCTCTCTTGAGTTCACCACATCATATGTTGTCAGGTAATGGTGTCATCTGTCTCCTTCATCTTCAACTTCGTAATAGCTATGCTGCTTGAATTTTCTTTGTCTACCTATAACAACTCGGGGATCGAAATACTACCGGGACATTCGCTTACAGACATTGAGTGTGCTGACGATATTGCTGTTGGATCAGACCCTTCAGAAATTCAAACTACTTTAATTAACCTAAATAACTCTGTTACACACTTCGGTATGCACCTGTAAAGCTCAAAGTACTGCTGCAAGATTGGGTGGAATCAAACCCAAACTTCATGCTTGCAGTTGAACCGATCGATGTGGTGGATAAGTTCGTATATCTGGGCAGCTGCATAAGTCCCGGCCAATATTCAACATTCGTGGCTCCAACGTGACATCAGTTTGACTGTCAAGGGTAGAGTATACAATACTACTGTTCGATGTGTTCTACTTTAGGGGCCGGAGTCGTTCGCGTTGCGTGTGGCTTTGTGTGTTTGACCATAGGTGCCCCCAAAGCACTGCGCGAGTCTGGTGGGAATACAAGATCAGTAGTACTGAAGTACGGAAGATGATTTTCATCAATGTTAAATACCTCTGACCTTTAGACTAGGTGGAAGTAAAGATCCTTTTATGCTGCTGATCGTAACAAAGCTCAGTATTCTCAGTGGGAGCGTTTAATATACAGGGACTATGCTCGTTTTCTTTCCTGCCGTACTGCCGAAGACGTGTTAATTTTTTGGAAGTCACCATGCTGCCCAGTGATCATTTCTCTGTAATGCTTACGGTGTTTTTACGATCGGTCAAGCGAAGTTTCCCACATGATACTGATTCTGTGCTTTATATAGTGGACTTTCCCTTTTGAAGCGCAAGTGGAGGTCTGTTGAGCCCCAGCAATTCTTTGGCAATAAAATGAAGCAAACTTTTACCGGAATCGATATGAAGTCTTAGTTCAGCTATACTTGGTTTATGTTCGACCAAACAATTCATCAGGATGCATCCTTGAAAAGTGGAATGAAGCAGCGAACACTGATAGTGCTCAGGTTAAGTTGCGTTGCCGTGCATCAGAACTCACAAGGCATCATCATTCCTCTCCCCAAAGTTGGTACTTGGATTGCTCAAACGATAAGCATTGAAATATCGTCGGATGTTGAAATCTTTCGTGGAACCCTTCCCTCGAATCTGTCTTCTGACATGTCTGGGGCCAAAAAATCTCTGTGTAGATGTTCGCTATCAACTGTTTGATTGAATCCACATTTCACTCGTTCTTTTGGATTTATATAGTGCAAAACCACAATTTTAAACACCTGATCATAATCATTTACTGTTTATTTTGTTGTTAAGGTCGCAAAACGAAATTCCGATATAGCAGTTTAGCTGGGTTAAATATACCTTTATTGATTTGAATAGACACATGGAATCACTGATCATGCCCGTGGCCAATGAGAATTCACATAACAATATCTAGCGATAGTGCCTTTGGTTCACATTTACAGCTAAGTGCTATCTTTCCGAAGGTTGGTTATTATTTTGATGAACTGGGTGACAGATGACCTTGTCAACAGAGAGTTCATAGAGGGTTGAGAGACTGAAACCTGCTCCAACCTGATTCATCCGCTTGTTTGTCCTTCTAACTATCAGACAAGAGCCATCTGTCAGAATGGGTGCTATGCGTGAACATACATCAAGCATGAACAGCGTCTTTGGATAAGCCGCTCGGGTCAGACAATACGGTCGAGGTGTCCGGCAGATTGATGAAGTAGTAGTAACACGCTCGCCTCGCATGTCAGATGTGCGGAGTTCCAACTCCGGCATGACCATTGGATATGCACTGCTCATGAGCTCTAATAAGTCCAGTGCTTCCCCCCTTTACTATGGACACACCAGAATGACTGCGCCAGGAAAGTGAGACGACTGTTCAAACAAGACTCATCTATGTATTTTACAAAATTCCGCAAACACCAACACCTGAGATTGTTAGTTCTGTTTTTCACAAATCGATCTATCGAGTTCATACAAACACAGAAGCTGCAGTGACATACAGAACAACCTCAAAGAAGAATGACTTATTTCCACCCCAGATTTCGGAATAGCATTGTGGGTAATAATGACCCCCATTAGAGTGAACTTTCTTCCTGAGATGGGTTCCATCGTCCTTATCTGTGTATGTTTGGAAGGGGGGCTATAACATGCACTCTTGAAAGAATTCACGCACAGTGACCTTCCAATAGGCCTTTCCTGAATCTAGAGTATCAATAACTATTGTTTGGTCCAATCGGACTGTATAATTCGATGGGCAACCAAAAAATCAGTGACTAACAGGAGTCGGAATATCTCAGCACCTTGATTTGGGAGCTGCAGCCTCCAACAGGATAAACCTGATTACTGATATCCATGAAGTATATCGCTACTTCTAACGCACTTATCTCGTGTGGAGCGGGATGCTGTGGGCCGATGTTGAACGTATTGGTTACAGCTCATGCGTGCTAATAGCCCGGACTGGGGAGATTCACTTTTGGAGTTATTTTTGGTGACATTCGTACTAAATGCGCGCAAAAGGAGAGGTGATCATGTATTGCCGAAAAGCGTGGATGATATTTTGTCCACCCATATAAAGCAGTGCTGACACAGTGTGCACGATCGACTGGGATCACACAGTCTCGTCCTTGCTAGAAAACTGCTAGAACTGCAGCCGATGTCAACGGCGAGAGTTTTGTTTAAAAAGCTTATCGAGGAAAAACGACCAGCGTATGCATGACTCGTGGTGACTGGTGATCATCTCAGACTGCTTCAATAAAAGGCTACATGAAAATTCAGTTTAGGGTGCCAAAGAAAGCACGAGATGTCATAAAGGTGCACCAAAATTGTGTGCAGTCAGAAAGGGTGCTGGGAATGGTAGTCACAAATACACAAACTTCTCAAGGAAGCCTACCGACCATTAGATACAGAAAGGTGATTTCTACACTTTCAGTAATTCGAAATGGTGTATCAAGGAGAGTGAAATACCGATAGTATTCCGAAACAAGTTGGAGAGCGTGTCCGTCACGAGTGGTCTACCACTATGACTGGCCGGGTAACTCTTAGTTTGATCAGGCTGCAGGTCCCGATGTTATTAATCCTGCAACTCTTCACCCAGTTGCACACATAATTGCGGCTCATCCGACAGCAGTGTTTAACAGATCCTTCAACGAAGGGAAGCTGTCGGAAGATCGAAAAAGTGTAGTCGTTTCGCTGATAGATCAGTCTTCGTTCGAACAGCATCCTGACAATTGCCAATTAGACAGGATTGAACGTGCTACTACTTACAAGTGAATTTCCCAAAAATGAAGTCGTTTTCTGACGAGGAACAGAACTGCGTCAAATTTCCAGTGCGAAACGAAGTGGTCCACGAAGTTTGCGAGAATTTATTCATATATCACATACTTCCTAGTTTGATAGGTGCCCACATCCATGTTGTAGCTACGACGCCGTTCTGCGCATACTGTACCTTTAGTCCATCTTCTGATTTGTTGTGGCACATATCCCACCAAAACTTGCTACCTCCGGTGCAATTTCAGGAAGGATTTCGCATTGTGGTAGTAAACATACTTGTAACTAGCTTTTGATTCACTCAACCGCTTCGTCACCTTCCGTAGGTCGAGGGTTTGGGAAGACAAGCAACCCGGAAGTGCTAGACAAAAATATCCGATCACTCAGATAATGTAGTCGCTACACTGGACTGTATCGTATTGATGAAGTCCGTGTGTTCCGCTGTCGTTTATGGAAATAACCTTTATTACCACCACCAGTAGAGCTGCTTTGCCATTATACTGATTGTGGTTCGATGCTAAAAGCACCATTTTCCGAGGGACATTTAAATCCAGTGCTGACAAGTCCGGACTCAGTATTTGTGGACCCAACGTCGAGAATTCCACCTCGTGCACAACAAGACTTCATACTGTGTTACTGGTTAGTTGGATAACTCTAAAAACAATGGTAGTCAGCCGCTACAGGGCAGGTTTTTAGTGCATTCAAATTGGTCCGCTATCACTAGTTGCGGTAGGAGGCGCAGAGGTTGTCGTGGTAATATTGGTTCTTTTCTTTTTCTCGTATAGGTGCCGTCGACATAGGATGCACCCTAATAAGCGATCAAAATCTCGGACTAGAGAGTCTGAGTTTGAAACCTTTGAAGTGGGGAGGATGACACCTAGCAAACAATGGGCAAGTTAGCAACTGCCAAGCATCTGGAACACTGATAGGGTGAATTGAGGATTAAAAATCATTAACAAGCTGAGCACATAACCCCATTACCTGGTTTGCTGCTCACTGTTTTTTATGTTACATGTTGTGGTCAGAGCATCTTGGAAGCATTTATCAATCTGGCTGGCTAACAAGAAGAGCGTCCCCCGCCTCATTGAGAACTTCATCCTACAGAGATGGCCTCGCCTGGTATCCCTCCATAAGAGGAGGCATCTTCCCCTGACGAACAGTTCATGAGTTTTCGACGGAAGATCCAAAACAGTTCGATTAAAAACTGTCACTTCAGCTTCTCTACTGCAGTAGATATCAACCCAGGTTTGTTAGCGGGCAGTCACCAAAATCAGACGCAGTCTGGTGCATCAATGATTAGCAGTTGTTCTTTTTTAACGGCATGTTATAGGTTCTATGTGTGAATAAGACCTCCTACGAGTCGTTTTTTTTCGCTACAATTTGGCGACCACGCCAGGATACTCATTTCGGGTAGGAACAACTGTCAGAAAAGGCGACCAAAATCAAGGAGAGACCGGACGCTGTGAAAACTCAAAAAACTTCGATAAGGGACCTAGCGCATGTCTGAGAATAGTGACAGCATATCATAGGACACCCATTCCTCCACTTAGCATGTTTGTTTCGGAAGATTAGATTCATTACTGGGAGGAACAAACCTGTCGTTATCTCAAGCAGCTCATTCATGGACAACATGATGCTATAATCCTTGGCTTGTTGTCCAACCTAGCTTACGACCGAGCTGCGAACACCCACGTAACTAGAGAAGTGTCCGAGGCAGCGCAGGCCCTCACGAAACTGCTATACCCATCAGGATTGAAGGGTATGATCGAAAAACATCCCACCACCTACTTTTCTTGGAAAATGAAGAGATCATATAGCCCCTGACAGTCACAAGGAAGCTGCAGACAACAGTTACGTCCACTTTTTTAGCTAGCACGGTCACTTGGAGAATTCTTGTGTAGGGTCTGTGGAAAAGTGAAGTCAGACCAAGTAAAATTGAAGCACTGGTCAGGCTTGAAAGAAACCTACTCATCAACCATGGAACATTGTTGACCGAGATCACCAGATATAACCACACCTTCACCATTGTCCAGAGACATGTTTGATGCAGAAGTGCATACTGACTTTCTCGCAGCACAATGGGTAGAAGTCGAACTAGCCCGGTTGGTATACCAATCGGAGCTTTTGGGAGACGTGCACATTGGCTTCACTCAAGTAAGAAGAGATACACAGGAAATTCTAGGGGTTTACAATAAACAGCCCTGACTAACTAAGTCACTCTGGACTACTCGGCAATTATTACCTGTATATACCTAGACGCTGGGCACACAAGCCCTCTCAACCCTTTGCTTACCTTAAACAAATCTACGTGGGACATGTGCCTCAACACACCTTTCGTCTGATTAGTATATCTTTTCCAACCAATTGTCGCACTATTCTACCTAATAGTTCATTGGTTTACGGTTAAACGGGAATTACTTTGCCCTCAACAACACTGACCTTACATGCAAGAGTTAGGGGATTTTAAATGCCCAATAGTCCCCAGTATTTAGCGGTTCTGAGTCAACAGGGAAAAACATGTTCATGTGAATATGAATTAACAGGTTAATCGCATTTTCTGCTGTTATCCAGTGCACGCAAAACGCCGTTTCAGGAGGAAATTAGTGAACACCAATTACGACTCTTTTAGAATGATGCCTCTGATAATGACGAACTTCGTCCGGGTCTAGCTGGGTACCACTTTCTCAACCTCTACGGTGAAACACATTCCAACACACAACGCTTTATAGTTTATAACACTCCGACGGATGGAAGAGAACAAAGTCAGGAATTAAACAAAGTTTATCCCACATTTGATTGAATCCAACCCTGAAGGGGCATTATTCAAATGGTTGCTGAGATCGCTCAAGCAAACTTACGAGGAATGTTCCCTAAAAATATACTGCGATACCTCGAATGTCGCGCCGAATAAAACATGAAGTCTGTGTAGCACCTGTTGTCAAAGAATATCAAGAACGAGAGTATCAGCAGGGTTTCACGCTGAAGCATGTTGATGTGCTTCCAGAGACGCCCAACCGCTTGTGCTCGACTCCGTGAACATTCTCCGGAATAACGCGCCTCCTTTCCATTTGTCGACCGATTAGCTCCGCTCTGAAATGAATTGTCTTTCCTCAAGGAAGCCTCTCATCGGGAGTGACGGGCCACCAATCAGGTTTTTGAGCTACTGGGAGTGACCTCTCCGTAGGGGGAACGACCGTACCGGTCACTCCTATGGTCACATCTAATGTGGAACCTTGCAAACTTAAAAACGAATGTGCTAAACATTATGGCGATCGAATTCCCGCTCTACATGAGCCCGATCGCGTTACTAGTCCGTATTCCGTTTGTTACACTTTGTAATCGCACCTCCGGAATTTGCGAACGGTAAAACTTCTTGCGAGCAGTAGGTAAGAGCATTAGGCTAAGGAAACTAACCCTGAGTGGGAAACAAAAAAACTTGTAGATAGGCAAACATCACTTATCTCAGAAATATTGGACGTTGCAGTCCCAGTGCAGCCAATGAACGGGAGAAACTAGGGTAAAACGGATACTGGTTATCCGACGGTTCTATTACCAACAACGCATCAGTCAGGTAGAATACAACAGATATGATCAACAAAATCTTAAGTCAACAATCAACTAGAATCACCTACATGGAGACACTAGTCAAATAAAGGATTCCGTGCATGCAAGTCTCAACAGATATCACCTCGATAACTCACTTTAGCATCAACAACACAAAATCAGTGTTCGCTATTGACGCTTCGCAGCCGTACATCGATTTCTTCGAAAGAATTATTGTGAAGATTGTAGATGGACCAACTCACGCTAGGATGCGATTACGAGAAAGACAAGAACATTATCAATACACATTAACAGGCGCATC
The DNA here is from genome assembly GCA_003604175.2 of Clonorchis sinensis. NCBI lineage: Eukaryota > Metazoa > Platyhelminthes > Trematoda > Opisthorchiida > Opisthorchiidae > Clonorchis > Clonorchis sinensis. Next base: position 38,686 of record NIRI02000035.1, on the reverse strand, counting down.
TTGCACCGTCACGCGAGTCGCACCGAGTGTCTAGAGTCCTCGTAACCAATTCCATATCCCACATCAAAGGCTGACCACTTATCTGCTTCAGAATTGAGCTAAAACGGCACTTAACTTTGCATGACCAGTGACCGCCGTGACCTTTTCCACGATAGCCCGTGATCCCATCACCATCGATGCCAAAACACTAGCGTGTATTTAATCCACTCAAATTACTTCAGCCAGACCAATTACGTTAGCGGTAGTGATATAGAAGAACACGCATTTAACACTGATGATGAAATGCTAGATCAATGGCCAGAACTCTTGCTACTGCTGATCCAACCAATGGACCGATCGGTAGCCCGGTTTGGCTACATTATGGCATAGCACAAACTTACACAGTCCCCTGCTGTGAGGGGCTAACCAATGAGATTTTGTGAGTACCGCTCCAGCCTCCAGATAGCATGCGGCAAAACACTGACAACACATATATAGGAAACAAGAGCATGAAATTAAATTCCAAACCAGATATAGGAGGCATGTATTATGAAGACGCCTTTAGAACACCAGGCGTACTCAGGGGTAAAATCAGGTGATATCCACAAGATTAGATCGACTGAGTTGTCCTGGGGAGTTATATTAATGTATTGACTTAGTCTCTCGTAAGATAAACTCCGCGACGAAATCTAGCGCACTATTTACGCTCAAACGGACCTATGGTCCTTCAAAGACACATGGATAGTACATTAAACAAGCTGGGGTGAACACGAACAAATGTGATCAACTATGGTAGGGAACCAACTGCACGACCAACCAGATTTGGACCTGTGAGATGGATGCAGCCACAACGACCACATGAAACCTACCAATCGGTCAACAGCTGACGAATTAGAGCCATCCGCACGGTAAAAGTCCCACGAAATTTAGCGGTGAACACGACGTCAACTGATACGCATCCGAAATTCAGGTTAACTTTGGGAACTCCTGAGGGTATCCGATCGGACATCCCAATGGGTCGTTGGACAAGTCTTATCCACAATCACTCGCCTAACGGCAGACAAGGACAATCGCCTCTCTTGACAACCAGTTTCTAGTCACGTAGGCAAGGAAAGCGTACGCTGGCCAGCGTCTGATACTACTTGAAATTCGACTGCTACCGGTTAGCCTGCCTATAGCCACATATGACGGCGACAAGTGCCGAGGAATATGTTCTTGCAGATTCATACACAACCATGTAGTAGGATGCATCGCGCTAAAAAGAGCGCATAGTGTGCCAGGCAATAATGTCGAAGATACCTTCAAACTCCGGGTACCTTTAATTGACCCTCTGGTTGTACCGTTGTCGGGATCTGTGAACACACTAAGCGCGCAAATTGTTGGTTTGACTAGTAGCGCAGACTAATTGCGGCGAAAACTCCAAAGCGACCGTCAGATGCCATAGAAAAACAGAAAATTACCGTTACATCCGTACTGATGTGAAGCCAACTGTGGCTTCGTGCTGAAGACTTCCAACCATCCCATTCGAAATCTCCTATTACATCACACTTACCTGCATGCGCCAATCGGCCAATTCGGGCGGGCGATAGGATAGTGGCGCATTCTTACAATGCAGACAAATTGCTTCTACCGGTGAACTCAATTACCTATTGGAACATTTGGCTTAACATCTCAGTTTCAGGGTGCCTCTGATGAGAGTGGCAGTCAAACACTTGCTTCACTCCAAGGGGTGGGAACATAATCCACAGCCATGTGACAGAAACTGTGTTTCGTCCTAAGACCAGTGGTCCACCGGCTCAGTGGAGTCATAAGCACACACTACGCAGCCGGAAAGGTATGAGGCCACCGATAGCAACATTTCAGTGGTGGACTGTTCGCTGCAAACAAGATGCTGGCACAGAAAAGTGAATGCAGGATTAGCCAACAGACAGCCGAACACAAGCGGTGTTTGGAATCTCACCAGAGGCAAGAGTCCCGACAAATATAGACCAGGAGGCTTTTCGTTTCAACGGGCTGCATTGTTCTAGAAGAAAACACGCCTTACCAATGTCTGGCTGCGAAGCCCGAGGAAAGACCCGACAAATACCGTCACATGCGTCACCAACAAGTATTCACTAAGTAAAATAGAAAGTACACACAGCGAATGAGAACACATCAACAGACAGCTGTACGTGCTTGACCGCGGCTCTAAGACCCATAAAAAAGGCAGGACGGAACCATTTCAGAATACAACAAAATGACCAAACAGTTGCATCCGACTCCATTTCAACTGAATTGAACATCCTGCCAGAGAAGTCAGTGATAGAAATGTCTACTGTTAATGCGGTTCGATAGTCATGTGGTCAAGGCACGGACCTACTGACCGCAAGCCCCCTTTGTTCGAGCCCAGCCCTGGCACATATTGTGTGGTGTCGGACGGCCTGGCAGCACCTCAGGTTCCGTGCTTACTTCGGGCATTTTGGCACCACAACCGAAAACTACTTTATTTTTCATCGCTAAGGCAACGGAACGACTCACCATGTACACATAATAATTGGCGTAGTGACAGTGCGCTGCGTGCTGACTTCGGTTGCTTTTAACACATGGAATGGCCAAATTGACGATATTAGGCCCTATGGAAACCGATTATTAGATTGAGGCGCTGACGTAATTTTTTTCTACGGTCGCTAGTGTTGCCTTATGAATATCACCTCGGTACAAACCCCCCCAAAGAACAGTGCAGATAAGCTCTACTCTGTTGAAAATGATTCAATCTTCTATATGGCTGACCACGTTTTCTCCACATATCGAGCACCCCCGGAAGTGGGCGTACTGTGCATTTGTTCTCGTCCGAGGGAGAAGAATCTGGTGATCGATACGGATAGCAAACGTTAAATCTACAAGCTTTGAGCCCCTTGCACCTTTCTTCGGAAGTGACCCACAAGTCAATCGTTTAAGAAGACAAACTCTCTCAGAGTTTCAACGGTCGTCGCTCGGAAGAACAGTAGCACGCACAAATATAACAGTAACCTAGACTCAAGGTCTGAGTAAGTGCGCGCAAACCAGCTGGTACGTGTACACCAGCCATATGCTTTGGCGACACAACTCATGGAGTACAATTCCACAAAGATCTTCAAAACGGCTCTGTCACGCCACATTTAGTTCGACGATGCATACAGCTCACTGGCACTAAATGAGCTTGAAACACCATAATCAAGAGGTATCAACAAAACACACTATCCAGGAGGTTGCTGATAAACCGACGATCGGTTTTGCCTTGTTTTGGCACAGTGTAAGAATACCACATACAAGAGACTCGGCTGGAAATCGTTCCAGTGTATTTCGCGAATTCCATCTTCTTGACGCCGGACGTCTGAAACTGCAAACCTGTGGAGTGAATTTGTCAAAATTTATTAGAACTGACTTCCTGTCTATATAAAAGACAATCAGCAATTAAGCTCAAACTTAATCGTTAGAAACGCTTTGCACTGACACTCAGTTTAACGGACAGGGGACGATTTAGCCCGTTTTCTTGTTACTGACAATGTGTGCTGACAAACCGGATTGAAATTCGTGCACCATCAGCTCCCGCCCTCTAAATGTACCGGACAGAGTACTGAACGGAGAAAATTGTCTCGAATCCACTACGTGCCCCGTATGACTAGTCACTTTACACCAACCTTGACCACCAATCATTGATTTTGACCAGATCAACTCTTCATCACAGTTTTGATCCAATCGGTGCGTTTTGTATCTACGATCCCATAGGTATCAAAACCGTCAAGTGCGCTCAGGACTTGCTTTCAGGTACCCTATACGCACCTTCACTCAGACAATCATACGAACTACACAATCAAGCTGACGATTGTATAGTTATACCTGATTCTCGGATTACCCAGCGTAACCGTCCACAAAGCTTGGAAAAATCTGATCGTGTTCTCAATTGATAAGGATGACCTGTTTGCTCATGAACATGGTTGCATCACTCTGCTTAATAACGCAACAAAAGCTCCTGGAATAAATATGAGAAATGTAAGCGTTCAACCTAAATCTGATGAACGCCATGATGACAATTGTTCAACAAAACCAGGTGCGGAAGGTTCCAAAGTCACAGCCAATGCTACCAGTCTACACAAGCGAACAGAAAAATGGAACCCTGAAAACAAAAACAGCAGTTCATCTTCGGCGCATATCTACTGTGCAACTCGGATGCACACGAGCTGAAATAGTATGGCGCTACACAAATTCAGACAGGAAAAATAAAAAAAACCCGGAGTTGCTGGAACAATGAACCTTGGGACACAAATTCAGACAGGAAAAATAAAAAAACCCGGAGTCGCTGGAACAATGAACCCTGGATCATCAGTTTTGTACCTAAACAACCGAGCTATCTCGATCTTGATATCTCGAAAAAAACTGCTTTTCTTTTAAATTTCGTCCATTATTGCGAAAATCCATTCAAAATCTATCGAGGGAGGCAAACACCTGCAATATCATTTCGCATGAAAACACAAGGAAATAACTGTCCACGGTCAAAAGCTATTCGTCCATTTTGAACTAATTTGAATGGAGTTCACTTCTATGAATTACATAAAGGGCTTCCTTGGCTGCGACTTTCCAAAATAGGTGCTTCTCTTCACTCCGTTGAAATGCTTAGAACACACCAGAGGATTACAAGGTTGAACAATGTGTTGACGACGATTCAAATGAATGCAAACGGCTCGGCCCATAGCTAGTGGGTTGCACTTCGAAGTGATCAATTTGTGCTCCAACAGATAAGACACACATACGAATGCGACTACAAGTGAATGCAGGTAGCAGCCTGTCAAATACGACCCGAATAAAAGCCAGTTACGCGAACACAAGCGGTCTATAAATGGAAGAATATTAACACTGATTACGAACAGCAGGGTATAAAAAGGGGGAAATTCGGTCAGTCACCTTACGTTAAATCCTTATCGCCAACGTCATGCCCGCAGTAATCTAGGGTTCTCGAAGCCGCATTGAGTGGGCGGAAATGTATGCAAAATCAGCGGTATCAGGTGAAATCAACCAAGGTGAGTCCAGGAACATATATCTCCGAGCCCCCCCCCCCGAACCTTAACACAACAAAACTCCACATGTAAAGCTTGGTGATAAACATGGCAATCGGGGAACGTCTGGAAATAAGCCAGTGAACCTAATGTCACAAGATTAAAAAAGCGATCACACTGGGCAGCATATGGTCTTGAGAGATTACCTAGCACTGGTCTTTTCATGATCTGAGTGATAGTCTAGGCCCACGGTTAGTTGATTAGCAGTAGTATGTGATAGTGAGCACATGAAGGTTGATTCAGGTTAACTGTTTCTTCATTTATGGCGCACCTGCACGTGTGACACCCAGGCACATTGGTACCGTGGCAACACTGTCCGACGAAGCCGCCTAAGACCTACATTCTGCAAAACGAGGTTAAAAGCAGCAGCAAAGAAACCGTATCACCACAAAACTCGCTTCGTTAATTAGTTCAAAAGCTTCCGGTGTTATCAGTTCTTTCGGGAGCTCATTTCCCTTTGAATGAGCATCATTAACAGGTGAAAACTGGCAGAATTTCATAGCATAGCTAAAATTGCACCATATATACATTCGACAAGTTATTAACACAGGGATGTCAAAATTCACGGCGGTGGTAATTGTCAGGATTAAAGAACGAAGTGACTACCAAACGTTGATTGAATTTGCGTCCAGTGAGGGCAGTAGCTGCCTTCTGACAATCGATGAGACTGGCGAACTCGACGTATATCTTACCCACACCAGGTACCTCAACTCCACGGATGGGTCGAGGTATCTCTAGACTTCGAACAACACCGTATTTGCTGCACTCAGCGCGGACATCTTCAACGATGTCCTCGTATTCCTCGTCATCCTCTAGTTCAGCCGGGTCAATCATATTCATTAAACAGAGGACTTCAGTGGGAGGACCACCACTACGGATTGTTATATTGCCTGTTCCGGTTGTATTCTGTACCAACGTATCAGTCAAGCCAGGCAACTGAAGCAGTGCTGGGGCAGCTGTTGTGGCGTTGTGTTTAGCACCAACACTAGCCCGCTGGACAATCAATTTCTTATCTCCCAGTTGCATGCCGTTGAGGCCAGCACACGCATGGTCAGTGACATTTGGATCGACGTATTCACAAAAGGCATAGCCTTTTGACAAGCCAGTTGAACCGTCCTTGACAAGGTTGAACCCTTTTAATGGCCCGAAACTTAGCAACAGTTCTTTCACTTGGTCTTCGTTTAAATAATTCGGGAGACCACCAACAAACACCTTGTGTGGTGAATCCTGGACAACTGTACTGACAACACCTGGGACGATAACTGAAGGCGTCTCTGATACACCTGGAAGGGGAGCGTAATCGCGCGGTCGACGGAGTTTCAGTGCTTGGTTGTGGAAAAGAATACCATCTAAAGCCAACCCCTGTGTCGTTTCATCGACGGATCTAAACTCGAGGAAAGCAAAATTTTTCTCCATGTTAATTTGTACGGCAATTATTGGACTACCTTCGGCTTGAACAAGTCCTTGAGCCCGCATCTGTTTATTGAAAAACTCCATCATATTCTCTTCGGTGGCGGTAAACGGTATGTTACCAACATAAAGGCGGCGCGCCTGGCGACAAACAGCACTACCAGCAAACGGGATATTTGTGGTAAGCGTGAGTGGAGCGTTTGGTGCGTGAGCTGGCATGGGGATCTGACCAGCTGCGTAAACGTTCACTGGAATTTGTCCCGAAGCCTGCATTGCTTTATACTGGGCAGGAGTGACATGTTCGAAACCGGGTGGTGGTACGTCCCAATATTTGTAAATAAGGGGTGGCGTCTCGGAACGATGGCGAGAATGTCGATGTTTGGATCGACGTTCACGGCTACGATCACGATGCCGATCCCGACTATGCCGCCGTCGTTCGCGACTTCGACTTCGACTTCGTGACCTTTTCTTGTCACGTTTGCGATCTCGTCCACGGTCTTCGGAGCTGGAGTCTCGTTTCCGGTGACGTGGGGATCTGTCCTTACGATCCAAATACTCCGTGGAATTTATGTCCGACTCTCCATCCCGATCATAATTGCCATAGTTATTGAAGTTTCCATTGCTTTCTGTGGCAACTTGCGCTTGGTTTTCGAAACCTGGACCTGAAGATCCGAATTCACCACCTGTGTAATAATCTGCCATGCGGAGATAGAACCAAGGGTACCTAAAAATGACATTTTAAAGCAGGCTAAAATGAAAAACAGAACACTAATAAGTAGCTCGATTGATGACCTAAGGTGAAAAGTATGCAATTGTTATGCAGCTATACGACTACAATCTGTAGAAAACACAATACATGCGGATCTGAAAAAGGCTTTGCATTCTTATTGTCCTGCGTATGATAATATTCTAAGAAATTACACGAACCGGTCACCACTGTTCTTTACACGAGAGTGGGTTTCAACATGCACCTGGCCATTCAACTTAACTTAAAAAATTTACCAAAGACCATTTGCGACCTTCTAATTCCAAGGTAATCGTGTCAATTGATCCTCCGACCTACACTAGGAGGCCTGGACTACCTATGTTGCAAATCCGGCCAATGAAACTGGTGTGTTCGTTACACATGTTATCTTCAGCGTTTTCGTTGAGATCTGTTAAGGTATCCTTGTGAGCATTCACTGAAACACAGCTGGTTCACTAAAACCCCATCAGCTCACTTCAGCAGTAGATCGAATACACGCACGATGGACTAATTTGGCCTTAAGGTTTGGAAATGCAAGTGACTATATTTCTGGCTTTAAACCATACCCGTCCAATATGCGGCTGCAGTAACACTAAAGGAAGTGCGGTCAGTTGATACGAAGAGAAAGCGCACGACTGATTGAAACACGGTGAATGTGTTGTGTGGGCGAGATGGCACGAATTTACTGACCGGAATGTCCGTGGTTCGATCCTGATCTCTGCCTCTCGACTTCTCCTGTCTGGGCTTCGGCAACCTGGCGGTATCCCAGCCTTCGTGCTTCTTTCTAGTTGCATGGCAGTTACGCACCGTAAGGGTGTTGCAGCCGAACGGATGTATTGCAGTATTTCAAGGTACGTAGCATACGAGCACCGGACGTTTGAACTGTTGAGGCTGCAGGAACTGTTCAGTGAGTCAGTCGAATAACCGTATGCACGTGACCCTTTTCGTGTGCCTTCCAGGAATGAAGTCTTCGTGCGTTCCCTGGCTCTTAAGATTAGGTTACGCCTACCTCGTAGAATCGGTGGATTCGCACAGTCCGTAAGTAAAAATCGTCCGAAATAGTTCGCATCTTGGTCCTGTTGCCCCAACCTTCCTGTGGTTCAGCTATGCTCAGTGTAGCTTTTTTAGTGTTACCTCCACGCACAGGATTTGAAAAATTATTTCAATCCACGAAAAAACTCGTACAGAAATGAAGCTCCTATTTCAAGAACGTTACAGTAGTTCACGTAGACGAAACTAGCATGGTAATGAATAATGAACTGCTTTAGAGATACAACGGAATGCAGCAAACATACTAGTAAGCTATAAGGTGATGCCATCAATGTATTAAATGGAGGCACTACATCTAGGCCAAAAAACCCTTAAATCATCACCATCAACACCACTTTTCAAATACGAATGCTTCAGTATCATACGTCGTTCTACGGATTATGCCGAAAGGATGAAAATGGCGGGGCCTAGTGCCAGCTGAGTAAACATACAAGGTGCAGTGTCCTCAGCGAGGCAAAACGAGACCCTTATGGAAAGCAGATACATCAGTCACTAAACTTCACAGCTTCCCTTATTTTCTTCTGCCGTTCACTCTTCGGTTTACGCCACTCCAAATTATGGACAGAAAACAGAACTATAAACGGGAATGACCAAGATGACGTAGTTCAGGGCTACGCGGATACCTCCCACACCGTCAAATACCTGCTGAATAACCTGACAGATCCGTTATCGGCTGTTCATACCCACGATGACACCAAAATATCGATCACCAAAGACCTGACCGTCGCTCACATTCGCCGACTGCGGACACCACACCAATCTGAGGTACAGTGGCTAGGTGATATAGCCCAAATGGCTGTGTATCAGGAACCCTATACATAGGATGACTAAAACTGTCTGAACATACTTTGGAAGTGAAATGACTATTAAAGTTCTTGGTGCCATTTCCAATTGAACAAAGAACGGCCTCGTTAAGATAGGCACTAGAATTCGGTAAAATCGGGATATCAATTTTCAAAACCATGGCAGGTGACAAACGGGAATAAACTCATTTGGAGCGCAGCATCAGCACAAACCCAAATAACGGTTAGCGACGCTACAATAAAGTGAGGCAATACATGTCTTCGTGGGAGACCTCGGACAACCTGTGCTTACTCTTCTCTCACTGTATTCGTCCTCTTAATATTTATTGATCCGTTTACTTGACGTTCACGGCAATCCCAAGGTTGTAATAATTCATTCTGGAAACTTTTCGGTCTTTATTTGGCACACCGAGACTGTCTTTAGCGAAGAACGAGTTTATGCAAACAGAAACCAACAGGACTGACATACCCAATATATATTGTTCAATACAGAATTGCTGTCCCAGTTTCCGATCAACAAGCTAAACTGACTCCGCTCACATCAAGTGAATCCCAACCAAGTGAATTTACATTCACACTACTCTTATTTAAACAATCGTTCCGTCCTGACGCAAATGGTCCGGCGAGTTCACACCAAAGGGCAGAAGCACTGGACTCCGGTTTCGATTTCATTAAAGCTCATCAACAGTGAAAACTTCGCTATCCAGTGTTTGACCTGTGAGCATCTGACATGCGGCCATCTTCTAGCCATCAGTTTCAAGCGTCCATGGCGCTAACTGACTGGAAGGTCCTAACAAGCGGACCAACCAATCACATTGCTTAAGTGTGAACATGTTCGCCTGTTCAGATGTGTCCAGCCGGCGTTGGTGAGGTAGTGGTAACACACTTGCCTCGCACGTCGAACCCAGGCACGGCCAGGGAAATCCACTGCTGACGAGCTCTAATGAATGATTTCGAATCCAGTGCTTCTCACCTTTGGTGCGGATTCACCAGGATGATTGCGGCTGTTCAAACGAGGATGACTGTTCAAACGAACGATGTGGACTTGAATTCCACCAATCCCGCAACCATCTACGGCTAATCAAGCGAATTAACGAACTTTTCATGATTTTGTATGGTCTTTATTCAAACTCTACCAATCCTAGAAATAAGGAGCTTACGGCTGATTCTCTCTTGTTTGGAATTACCAGAAGTGATAATTTCATGAACCCAGGATGAGAATGTCCCTAACTGGATCGGAAATGAGCGAAGTATAGGGGAATGATGTTTGTCCCAACCATTGTCAAGGATTAGCCTATGGTATCCAGGTTCTTATCTGATTTGGGTGCACTTCAAAACCTACGTACTAGTCAATGTCAATGGGCACAACAATGGTATCAAAAACACGACGTCGTACAGTGCCGGACCCCGTTCAACACTGTGGCCTCAGGCTTATAGCTAGAAAGCACACTAGCACCTATTTATGGGGTGAGTGCTTGGAGGATTCTGAAAACACCGATGGAAGTTTTGTTGAGTCCAAAAGGAAATTAATCCACACGATACTGATAACGTTCTTAATGAACATCTCCTAGAGATCACTAATATTTTTAGGGTCAAGGAACTTATCCAACCTTGCGCTGAAGCACAGTTCGGCTATGTCCCGCTAAAGGATAGGTCGATCGACCGCAGCACTAAGCATTCATCCACATGACGAACCATGCGCCCTTAAACCCTACATAATCAAGTAAAATCCTCAGGACAATGGGAGGGAGGACCGGACTGTTCAGAAAGATAACTAACTAGATCGCTGAGTTCCGAACTTGATAGCGACCGCCGAGTTATCACTTTACACCTTCGACGAGCTCGAAACCAGCGATGAATTGTATTCACGGACTTGTGAGCGGGATTTCCTGTCAGCTTTCCTACATCAGTGGCGTCCAACGAGGGTACCTAATCACTCTGTCCCCTCTTCAACTTCACAGCCCATGAAATAATGAGACAGACACAGGAAGGCCCTCAGAAACCTAGTGTCCCAAAAGATACTGACCAGAACCCGGTCGTACCGGAATATCGACACATTCCTCATTTTGGAAGAGGAAAGGCAAGCATTTGCAAACACAAACTTGAACGTCAACATGTGTCTCATACTAAAGTGTGAAAACACGCTGGAGAGTACGTAATTTTCTAACACATTCCCGGTGATCTACAGGGAAATCGGAAGTTGTGAATAAATATGATAGATACAATCGTTCAGCTGCAACAATGTTTCGGTGCTTAGGTGACGTGCCACGCGAAGGAAGCACTGCCAAGTTGCTCAAGCCTAGACAGGGGAAGTCCAACGGCAGAATTTGGGTTCGAACCACGGACCTTCCGGTCAGTAAATCCGCGCTCTAACCACTAAGCCATCTTGCCCCCCCCCACCTATGCACCTTGTACGCTGTGATGGTAATGAGCCACGTGGTAAACACACGGGCCCACCCGATGTGACTATGTGAAGATTTTCACAGATGACACCGTACCATCAACTGGGTACCTCTGGCATAGAAGTGGAATGTATACAGATATCACCACCAACATCGTAAGATGAAGTGCTGGACAACTGTAATCTAGTATTAGTTAATGAAACCCAAGAGCGAAAATAATAAAATGGGGAACAAGAGGAACCCCCGCTACCTTCGCGTTTGACCATCGGTATCTCCGAAGAATTGACTAGATCTGGTGGGAGCATGGGATTAGCAATGCAAAGTACCGCCAAGTTCTACTTGGACTGTTCGTCTGCAACAGGGATATCACAGATGTGCATCTCGTTGCTCAAGAATAAACGGCTCCTGTCTCAGCGATCTTCCGCTCATCCACGTCACCGAGTCTTTAAAAAACTGAGCCAGACAACCGTCATCATCACAGACAACGGGCGAAGAGTGAATACTGGTGCACAACCGCCGTGCAGCCATGGAGCGAGAATGAGTGGAAGGGGGATTCCTACAAAAAAGACTGCAAGTCCCTGCGGAGAACGACCAAGAGCAAGGGGCCTACATCTTCTAATATCATTCAGATTAACACATGAGCGTCGGTTTGTAGACAGCTGCCATCAGGTGGGTTGACCCAGCATTCTTTTCGAACTTGAAACAAACGACAGACATTGCCAGTACCGCAAAGAAACGATGGCAGGCTCACTAGTAGCACTAGTGACACGACATATTCAATAGGGTTTCAAACGATGTGCACCCAAACCACGACAAAGATCTCGTAAAGCTCGTCTTAACAGTGCGCGTCCTCGTGTTGCTGAGTCATGGGCTGCCTCCTGCGAGTTAGTTACTCAGCTGAAAAACCTGAGATGCATCCATCAAAAAGAATTTGGAGTCGGGTTTTCTTTGGTTGACTGGCTGGGCATATGCAGCACAAGCACAAAATTGTCAAACCGCAGCAAAAAGCTTGTCGAGCAGCATAATGTCGACCTCGTTTTTGAAACAGACCAGAGAACACAAGCGTTACCCAATGAACTGAACACTGCCTAATTCTAAGCCAGACACTTCGCGTCTAATGCAGAATCATGCCTAACAATATGGATTCGTCAGAGAAGGGGGTCCACAGGAAGCACAAGAAATCATGAGGATTTACCTAAGTGTCTGAAGTCAGTGCACGGGTTTTAGAGCCGCCAATCAGAAGGTATAATGCCGGGTTTCAGAGTTTGTGCGTACGAGGCTGCAGGACAGGCAGTAGTCGAGAGCTGGTCCAGGCAGTCGGAGATCGAGGCATTCTAAGGTGATTGAGAAACCGGTTCCAGAACCGTTGTCAGGTGGCGTCAACGAATTCATGATATGGCAATTATGGATATCTGTTAGAGACACGGAAAAGTCAACCCCAAGAAATGTGGTAGCTCGTTGACAAAGTCCATCCCCTCATTATGGCGCGACGGAGCCAACCATGGGGTAAGTCCTCTTGCATACGGACTGACAGTGCTACCTGACACGCCCACCATGGCATGGTGCATTCTTGGTTGGCAAGAGGGTTTCCCACATACCACATGAGCCCGACATGTTGAACGCTATCCCTACACTAAGCAGCTTCACATACCATGTCAGTACTTCGTAGTACAGAAGTGGCGTACCAAACGTGACAGTCGTCGGAAAACATGGAACCCTGTTCACACTTGTATGTGCAAAGTCTAAGGAAGTGATCTCGAGCAAATACCCGATCAGGGGTCATCGGCGGACGAGATCAACCCATGCTCTACCGGCCTTTCTGACGCTTCTACTCCCCACACAGGGTGCAATTCAATTCAAAGTTCCAGGGATACGACGTCATCATCATCATAGGGCTATCCAAGAGTAGCCAGAAGGATAACTCGGGCCCGCACGGTGGCGCTGGCTCTTGAGGAAGGTCTCCACGAATTGCGCCTTGGGAGCCTGCATCGTCCAGCATTCCGACGGCCTGCTTCAAAGGTCCCTCAACGAACATCACAGTGATAGCTGTCTACGTTTTCGACCCCTCCATCAACGAGCTACAAATAGTGGTCAACCGTACACGCGGCCACGATACTCCAATGGTTGCTAGCAACTGGGACTCAAAACGACATTACATGTCACGTCGTCGTGAAGTGCTACTGAGGACAACACTGCGGAAACGGTGATCGATTGACCGAATATGCTGCGTTCACTCAACTCGTGAGATGTAACACGTTTTCAGCATCCGAAACATCTACACGTTTGGCACGCCAATGACGGTTGCGCTGCTTTCCAGTTAGGCTACACCCTGGTGACAGCTCGATGAGTATCCTACCGTGGAGCAGAAGCCGAGGATAAATGCGGTTTCGACAATACCCTGGTATATGCAATACTCAGGCCTAATCTTACCGACCGGTACCACGAGTACAAGGACCAAAGCCAGCTTCCTTGAAGATCCCGAAAAGCATCTTCAACTATGGGATACGACTGCTGTCCAGCTTATTGTCAGGCCGTAATCTCCCGAGTTCAGCGAGCCTCCGGCCAATAGTCGAGACTCCGTCCGAAGGAGTCCATACAACATACTGCCGTCTCGAATTTTGGATTTACATCGGGACACCGCAAAGACTGGACGTCCGAAAGAACTAAGCACGCATAGAACGCCTCCATATTCCACAGCTTAGACCATCAGGCCATCCCCTAAAGCCAGAAAGAACGTACGGACTACTGGTCATAAATGACCTCTAGCAGGGAGAGAACTGCAAATGCCAATGAGTATCCGCATAGTTTCCGGCTGGTCCATCACGTTTCGACCCGACGACAAAGCAAAGTAATCTGAGACAATGAAGGTCAACTAATAAGTGAAAAAGCGGAGATCATTATTAAACCATTCACGCAGGCGCTAACTCCACAAGTAACCTGCACATCGTTCACGGACAACTGCGGCGCCCCTGCCCTCGGTGGATTAGTCGACATAATCAATATGCTGAAGAAGTACCCAGGAAAAGATGGCATCTTGGTGGAAATCTGGAGTCCACTTGTCGGCAGTCCGCAAACCGTTGTAAAAGCAGTTCTGCTCAATATGAGAAGCAAACCCTCATTCGGAGGAGTCTCCGACGCTCGCAGTATTATTGCTCATACCAGAATCTGAGACAGCATACATCTTTATTACGTAGCTATCTAGTTTCAAGACCAAGCCAACACACAATTGCCTCCAACGCTAGGCTATATCCCACCTTCCGGTGTTCGAAACTGCAGCAGCTGAGTCCAGTGTACCCATTGTACATGGTTTATAACTGACAGATTTATTGGAAATTGAGGTGCATGGGTGCGTACGGTCCTGTCGGGCTTGTCAGCAGGTCAAGACTGTACGCCACAGTACCTATCCCATTGGTCGCATTCCGCATGAGGTCCCAGTCGACCCATTCTTGTGGATTTAGGAAGCCCTTTGGTACAATCCGGCAGCACGACCCACTTGTTGGTGGTCAAGGAACGAACTTAATGACCAGCAGGTATGTGGTTTCAACCGAACTTAACTATCTTGACTGCCCCTGTGTAGGGTTGGGTAACCAGCCACCGTGCTTCCTTGGGGTGGCATGGCGGTGCACTGAAAGGGAGCTACAGCTGGACTGGTCACACGCATACAAGCAGTTAATGCCTAGACTATTTTCTGACCCTTATTGAACAATGGGTCCTCGTATACGGCTGTGCAGCGACGATCACCACCGACGGGGTGCCTGCTCGAGAGCGACTAACCCTCAAGGACTCCGAGTAGGCTTGGCTGCTCTTGTATTCGTAGTTTAGCCTACCAGCAAGCCAGATTGGTGCTCCCAAGTTTGGTCGACTCGCAGTGGGTCCGTCATTAACTTTTCTACTGTAGGTCCGCTTGGGGAGTCCAGCTGGAGGCAGGAAATCCTTTGCACTCAGTACATACGCGTACAGTTAATTGGAACCTGTCACAAGTCACTGGCGGTGGCCTGGTCAACAATAAAGCGAAACAATTCGTAGTACACCTGTTTTGGTACAGGTACTTGGAGCATGCTACCACACGTTCCCGCATTCCCGTAAAGCTCCCTGATCACCCGTAAGACTCACAGAGACATCCCGGTTTTCTTCTCTCGTCTGATCCAGACGCTGGCTGTCACATCCAATGCTACCTTTTGCGGAGGAATTTATGTAGCGCAAAAGCATTTCCGGATTCGCCCGACCAATACTTCAATGGAACTTTGACTTGTTGTGGGCGCCCTACCTGTCTCCCGCCGTCTCACTTTGTGTGGTCACTTTCCCCGTCGTCCCCATATTCTCCCCTATTCCCGAACAATTGGTACAAGCGACGGTCTTAGCGTTGGCAGCCTGTTCCCCTGTCACGAGTTAGGACTGGCGTCAGGTACATAGTATATCTCCCAACCACTTTCAACACTCAAGCTACGTCAGACATTAAATATCAGTAAATGACCAGCCACCTCGGCTCTAGAGCTGAGGTTGCACAGCACTACAACAGTTGCCCACACAAGGTCAACATGAACCCACTAAATCCCTGGGCAAAGTGATGCAAAGATAGACCACCGGAGAGTGAGCGAACCGGAGAACAATATTTTCCAGTCGACCGCCCAAGACTAACTACACGGAAAGGGTGGTCCCGGTTTACGACCGTTCTCACAATTCCCACCTTGGCGCAAATAGATGCGGTCATTGTGTTGCACTAAACGAGATAATGACAAGCGGAAGACTTTACAAGACAACAAACTAACTTCGACAGTAAATATCAGGACCCCGCCGAATACAAGTAGTTCCAGCAGTCAAACGGCGACAGTCTCAACCGATTCAAACAAAACCTGCGCCGTTTGATACACACAAGAGCAAATCACACAGTGCACCGCAAATTGAAAAGCGTTATATTCTTCTTCTCAATTTTTTTGAAATATCAACTAACGCTGATCTTATTTGACATAATAAACAATCTAGGCGCCAATTTCAACCTCTCGACCATCCTAGACACAGACATATTGGAAAGTTTCTGTTCCGTAATTGGAAGGCTGCATTGCAGCTGCTGGATTCGCTTCTAACGCCTACCCGTAACATGCTGTTGTATGGAACCAGGAAAACTTCTTCAACTACTTTGCGGTAGATTTTTTTCCAAGTTTCATTACTGGGTACTGATTTGTTCAAAGTGTGGCTGAGTCAACTCGAACATTACGGTAGTTTGCCGCCTTGAATATCCCAACAATTTTGGACTCTGAAATGTTAGCGCGCTGGAGACTCATGAGGAGAACGTGAGCAGCTTTGAATTCATTAAGACGCTACCGTGAACTTTGCACCGCCAGAATAGCTATGCTCATTGAGCCGCTACGGAAGCGAACACGGCAAACATTTTGTCACTTCCACTGATAGCGATGATTTTACCAAGGAATCGGTCTGATATGCCCGTATTCCAGGGTAAACCAACCACATTTTGACCGCCGTAGACTATTCGCGGGAAATTTGATCGAACTACCCCGTTGTTTTGCGGCAAATGGGATAACTGCGGCGAGGTAAACGGACTTTGGGCCGTACAAGAACTTTTCTAACCTGGTGTTCAGCTTATTCTTAGTGAGGGACTCCTCTGCCCTGAATATAAATGCGATATTTATCTCGCTTAAAAACAACGGAGCTCCAAGCACGACTATATAAGCTGAACGGTGTCATTCAGTTCTGCATGCAATTTGCGCACAAAGTCCCAAGTCATGCGGCGAGACGCACAGTTTTTGAATATGCCTTCACAAGGTGAAGGGGTGACATTAGAAGTTGTGGGACGCTATATGGACCTTGGACGTTGCACTAGCTGTCAGGATATATTGTGGGCCTGCCATTTCGGGCGGAGGGTAGGAGACTTTCCAAGGATTCACGGATTCGCGGATTGATACACAGGATCGAGGCTTCCGCCCACGTATCCTGGTTCGCTTTTGTTCGAGTCGTTCAGCGGTTGCCGTTTCATCTGAAAAGCACAAACTGAAAAGAGTGTAGCGCTGCTCTTTAGGTTCCTAGCGCGGGGAGGTGAGCTTGCCAGAGCGAGGACTCGCATATAAAGTGGTATAATGTAGCTTTGAACTGGGTTCTAGATGGAACATGAACAGCCATCAGAGGAAGGTAATTCCACGCAGCAATTACCTTAAATGAGAAAAATTTGCCTCATAAAAGTGTGCTTTTGGAGGTTGAAAACTTTTTTACCATGTCCCCGAAGTGTGCTAGCTGAGTCAAAGGTGAATGACCGCTTGCCACACCTTGTTCAAACAGGGTACAAGTAAGACTTAGGTCTCCAGGGAGGCGACGATAATCCAGGGGAGAGGTTTAGCACCACGAGGCGTGTTCCATAGCCTACGGATTCGAGGAGGACAGCCGTTTTCGTAGCAGCTCGCTGGACGCGCTTGATGAGGGGTACGACCTCGTCCACGCTTGAGAAGACAACTTGGTCGGAATGCTCAAGGGGTAGTCTGACGTAGGCCCCATAGATTATTTGGAAGTCCATGTGAGTAATACGTGAGAAGGTGTTCCGAAACATCCGTAGAGCGTGGGATGCCCTTTGTTCCGCTTTCTAATGGTGCAGTGAGAAGGACATTGTCTAGGAGAGCCAGATGCACGAATCATTTTGGCATCTATCCCCGTGATGTCTTCGGATCCATTTTCACCGTGCAAGACATAAATTCCTTAAAATTATATATAAAACCGCGAGCATCAGAGAAGTCGGAATGAACTGACCAGGAAAAAAGTCTCCGGTGAAGCAGAGGGCACTTCGTTTAAAGAGTGGTACCAACAATAGAGCTCGATGGGGCTGGACCACGTTTTACGGGCGCCGATTCCTCCCAGGTTTAGTCGGTCGTTGTTGCTCGCGCCTAATTTTGAGTGAGAAGAACAATAGGTGGAAAGAATCCAACGTGGCAGGGTGAAATGAAGGATGCCGCTCAAATCTTGGATGCCGTTGATGTGGTTCGTATTTTAGGATGAGGTCCACATGGCCCTCTTTGCTTGATTGCCTGGCTGGCATTTGCGGACGCGGTTGCCTCGAATGGACTGCCTCGTGGTCCTGTCTCCGCATCTCTTCTTTATTCAAGTAAGCTGACATGCTTTTTACAGCAGTGCAACACCAATGTTCTTATGTGATGTTGCTGCCTAAAGTGGTGACTTATATGCACCAACTGTATATCCACTTCTCAAACCCCACTGCACCTAAGATAAAAATGACACGTTTGCTGTCAGGTCGCTTATCTAGAAGAGCTAGTTTTGACTGAGTCCAAGAGGGAGAAGCGGTATCAGGGGCGGATTCAAGTGTATGGAATACCCAAAGTGATGGAAAACATGAATAATTTTTCTCACCTTGGGTGGTTGGATGAGCTGCGATATAGCAGCACCGTAGCCCCAGGATAGTAGGTGTGAAGCCTCAAGGCGAAGTAGGCCGTGTGGATTCATAATCCTTTCGTGGATGCAGGGCAATTATCGGTGGAAGCATGTAGGATCGTTGAGCGATGGAACGATGTTAAGAAGTGAGACCAGAAAAATTTACACAGCCACGGTGTTTCAAAAATGGATGAGTAATTTCTTCAAACGCACTGAAAGTTCCTGTTTGACTGGCCCAAATTATAACCTTCAGGCGAACTACTAGTAGCACGCTAAACCCTCGTAAAATTGTGCACAGTGTTCCTCGATTTAAACGAGCTTTCGTCCAAAGATATATTTTTCACCATAGTTTTATATTCCTGCTCCGCTTCCGAAATTTTTGTTCGGCAGTCAGACGAGGAACTCACAATGAACGTCCACCTTAGCTGGAGGATAACCGTCAAGTACTCGATTATTTAAAGGCAGTTTTTCAAATTTCAAGAGCCGCTCTCAAAACGTTTTACGGCTCTTTAGGCCACGAGAATGAGAAGTGTTGACGCCAGTATGCAATTCTTCTCTTCTTTTAATTGACTGATGGCCGACTAATTGGCCTAGTAAAAAATTTCACCTCATTGCAAAGGAGGTCCTGAGAGGCTGTTTCGCTGTGACAAGAGCGACGGTCTTTGGAAGCAGTAACAAAAGAGATGGAGAGGTTTGAGCTAAGGAAAGCCACAGGTTCTGATAGGGTACATCACCTACCCCACAAAGAACGTCTCAGCCTTTTGAATTACCGTATCCAAACTTTGATCACCCCATCCGTTCGTTTGTGCACTGTGACATTGGCCTGCAGGAGAGCGACACTTAATCGCGGAAGAGGCATCTAATTATTGCCATTCGAAGCATGTTCGACAACCCTATGAAAAATGTTTTCTGGAAAATAAATTACCAAGTCAATTTTTTCCTAGTGTGGCTAGCTGACTGAAGCGGAGGTCCATTCTGTATCCTCTTGAATTATCCCCTGCACCACAATCAAACAGTTTATATGCCTTCAACTGCTACGTAACTGAAATGACCGCATCTTACCCTAATCCGGCCACCAAACTCAATGTTTCCAACCAGGTAGATATACTTAAGGCGAGCGTTCTTGGAAGCTTCAGGAAAAGAAGGGGATAAATTATTGGTTTGGCGACGCCCCAATGCTTCGATGAACCAAGGGAGTAGATATCAGTCTTAGTCCTGGGTTTGGGGAAGACAGAGTTCCAAACAGAACCCCGTTTGATTCGCCTATTATATCTGCGCTAAATGTCGGCTGAGGGCCATGACGGAAGATAATTGAGTCTTTCGGTCACCATGTTCGGGGATACAAAGTCAGTTGAAGTGGATCCTCGATTCTCTCGTTCTGATGTTCCTGAATTTCTGGTTTTATGGGTTCGCAAGTGATTTTTACTTAGAAATAAATAAATAATGATAAAAAATCGGAACTCCCCTTCACGTGCTCCTCATTTCTACAAGTTCTAACTGATTAACGCTTGGAAGCTTGACAAGTATTTTATCCTCAGCCATTGCTTGGTGTGGAGTGGTTCGTCGCACGTGCCACAAACACTCGATTTCCTTCAACTGCATTTCGTGTACTGTTCTAAGTGCATCTTCTGCTGTCGCCTTGTCTACGACCAACGTTTCGTATTTCTATGCGTTTGTCAGCCTCCTGTTATTCTCGATTTGAGCTCACCGATTTTGATCTGAATTACTCCATCTTCTGCTTCACACAGACTTTCGGCCATCCGTCACGTTTGGTTCGGTCTGAGATAATGAGATCCGCTTGTCGCACGAGTGCAAATTACGGGACTATGTCCCCTAGAGTACTGCTTTCGGGGCGGCTTTGTTCTGAATCCTTAAAACAGATTGGGATTTCCCGGTTTACGTGGAAAAGAAGCAATTACATTCCAGTTCCTTCGTGTTTCACCACAGGTGCAATTGCCCCTCCCTACTGGCATACAGGCAAACCAGAGTCCCAATGAAGTCTGGATCGCTGTTTTGTGGGATTCGCCGCTGAGTATCCGCCAAATGGAATCGATTTCTCGAAAAAGAGTGCTGTCGTCCTTACCACTTCATAGTTGAGAATGTCTGTGTCCAATAGTTTGTTCTTCAAATTCTCGCTATGGTTGATTTTTTAAGCAAGCGAATCCCCAATGTCATTATTTAATTCCGAGTTGGAAAAAAGTTGCATCACTGTAGTAAGATATCGTGATTCGAGGTCAAACGTGAATCCCTTAAAATGAGCAAAATTAGCAGGTAGTGTTGCAGCTACAATAATTCATGGGACTCCCTAGAGCACACGTGGTACTAATATGACCGATGTTCACTCCGCTAAAGTTGGCGCTGCATCTACAGACCGACTAGACGGAGGACGAACCATGTTTTTGTGGAACCAGTGAATAACTGTTCCGAGTAATCACCTCTACATACGCCTTATACTAGAAACCCTCGCACTAAATATCAAGAAACTAAGACTCCATAGTATTAGGACCTCCTGGTCACAGGTGGAGTTTTCTGGTGCACTGCTTGATATTGGTGTGGAATTATTAGGGTAAACGATGCCCAACCAACCAGCTACATACAACTTACGTCGATCATGCCGGAGTGCTGAACGAAGTCAACTGGACCACACGAATAACATGCGAGTAGTGGTCTACGATTCCTAATCAGCTGATCGACATCCGCATATCTATCTCCACTGGGAAAAGTCAAAACTCCAAATTTACGAGATGAAAAGTTGAATTTTACTGATCGTTTTGATTAATACATATGCCCTGCAAGGAAGCGTGCGGCCTTCTTGCTGCTGAGTATTTCTTGAGCTAGTGACTTCCCAAAGTGAGGGGAGACATAAAATAGGCCATTGAGTTTTCACTATGGGGCAGCCGTCTAACAAACTGGGAGCAATACTTACTCTATAAAACGGGCACTTCCGCGGCGACAACCTTGTAGGGCTTGTTAACACAGCGCTATCTTCGATGGCTCATTCGTATTGAGTCAGTTCTTCTGGCTTCGTGCCAACTGACTATCGTGCCTCTAGAAATACGGGACTTACCCGAAATGCATGGTGTCACACTAAAAGACGAACTGTCTGGAACTGATGTACCATGCATGAGCCACAAAAAATCCTAGTCGCCTCTTTATTCCAACTGGCGTCCCACAGTAATAATACCAGTATTATGCAGTTAACTCACGGCTGTCGGTTATTTCTTCCTTAGAGCCGAAAGCACGGATGCACACAGGCAGCCACCGTTGGCGGATTGGGACGCAACCTAAGAAAACACCCATGAATAGTGTTTCTTACCGCTTGGAACGACGAACAAATGGATGCGAAGGAGCCGAATCGCATGTTAAAAGAGCCATGTGGACTTACCGGCGCGTGTGTCAACCGTCTGGGCAATTGCATCAGGAACTATGGGCGAGTTGACGTAGATTGACCTCACCCTAATTTGTTTAACATGACGATTGTGAAGTCTGGGGAATCGTGGTCTAATGTGCCCCAAATGGAGGTGAACCACATACGTAGTCATTCAAAAGACAGCGCTCAGAATTTATCCGTCTCTCCTCATGTGTTTCATTCAGTCGCAGTGGTATGACGTATGCACCTCAATTTCCAGTATGACCCACCCGGCGTTCTTGGACACCTCCTGTATGGCATGATTCAGTGTGTCTGAGTGGCGCACCCGGTTTTTCAGGCGGCCGTTTACGTTTTCTAGAGGGTTATTGGTCACACTGCCACAATGAACCATTCCGGATTGTACTTGCACAGCCTATTTGGGGGTGTACAACAAGTGTGTCATAAGGCATGAAACAAATAGTGGGTCAATGTGGCGCAGATGTTGATGATCTTTTCGGAATTTTTGTGCTAGTATTACGAAAAACAAATAACCCAGTGTAAAGCTTTGTCCAAGCAAGCCATACGGTGAAATATGTGCGGGCTGTTGGCAGTGTCTGTGACCATATGCACATAGGTTCTCCGTGATAGCTTTTCTAAAATAGAAGAAGCAAAACATGACGTCACAGCTGAACACTAATTTCGCTGCCTAGATTTGTATCTCCAGTTTGCCCAGCACAACAGCATTCGAGGAATATTGTTTGCCCAGCATGTCCGCGAATAACCCGAACGGTTTGCGCATGGGAGCAGAGTGTTCGCTTTCCACTAAGGCGCACATACCCGGACGTCCGGTACCCTCGACATCTATGATCAGGAAGGCGTGGAGCCTGTACCTACAAGCCAGATATACGTTGCTTTAAAATGTTTCACCACAGTCGGTTTGTCGCGTGTTTTCAGTCAACAGTTATTACATTCGGGAAGCGTCGGAACTACGCTATCTGTTGCCACATGGTGAATCATATGTGGCTATAATGACCTTCCCCCGAATCCAGCACACACTTCAGGACCCGCGAAGCTTTTCCAGCACCAGAGGCATATCAGTTGCCACAATAATGGCCAACCATTCGTCATATACTCAACAGAGCTGGCCGACTATTTCGGCGAAGGTTGTACACGTTGTGGGTGGAAGAGTCCGGGCCCACCTGGTTGGCTGTTATCCACTCCAGCTGGCTTGTGATCTACAACCACAGGATCTCCAAACGGGCCAAAAAACCCTGCGATACCATATCGGCTTCGTTCCACCTCGATTCCTCGGCCAGCCTGAAATGAATCCCGCTGCCCAAAGAACTGCACACCTCAGCCCAATCACCTTAAATGTGACTTCCGTTACGGGCTGTCCGAAAACCGAAGTATGTCAGGCCAATGATGACACGGCACTGCCGTATTCAGTTCATTGGCACACCCGCCAGTGCTTACCTTCCAACTCTCGACCGTACCCTCTCGCCCAATTGCTCCATTAAATTCAAATACGAACAATGCTCCTCATCTGGCCCCTGCTGCCCCATGTTATGTTCATTCCCCTCAAAAAAAATCAACAATTTGCTATTCTGTTCGCGTTCCGGCTGGTGTGTTGCCACCATCTTACTCTTCCAGTGGAACTATTATGCCCGCTTCCACAACAGCGACCACAGTTAATCTCTACAGTTTCTGAGATTCCTTTTACCATTTACCCGCTTTGCTAGTCCATCCACTTCATCGTCCCCACATACGCTCTTCGTGACCCTGGCCATGAGCCCAACATTACAAGGCCAGCGGTTGTTTTTGGCTTCAGTTCAATTTGATCGGCTGGATGATGCCAACCTTGCTGCCTCACCAGATCTGATGTTCTGGTTTCTCATTTTTTACAGCTTACATTTCTCTTGTCATATGTCAGGCAGGAAGCCTCTCGTTTTGCCCTCCCTCGTTTTGTTTTTGCCCGCCACCTTCAAATCCTAACGACCTGACCTTACTCGATGTTCTTTTCGGCAAAAGAGCTTCTCTGCTCGTGCTGGTTTAGTGTTGACCACGTTTACATTGGACACAGCTCACCGCCTATGGCGCTGTCCTCTTTCCCCACCCAAAACCCTCGTGTACTCACAGTCGCCGTCAGTCACGCCTTTATTTTGACTGTAATCTTATGATCATGCCTGTCGGCATGCCCCAAGAAGTTGGGAATAAACACTATTATAACTACGAACTGCCGCACTTCACACGAGTGCATCGCATACTTCAACGAGGCCCTGAAGGTGCCGAACTCCTCTTCTGCTAGCCCCTGATTCACCGGAAGTTGATCGTACAAATCTTGGAAACGTTGTGGTGGAGTTACAGATAACAATTTGTGATTACGAGATGGTTCCTATGACCCCTGAAACAAAAGCGAACTGTGGAGCATGTGCTTCGTTCATTTTTGTTATAAGCAGATGCCCTCAACTCACTAGCTTATTTGGATGCCTGAAATGTTCGGTGGTTTTACCGGCAGCAGACTCATCATCATAATCATGGACAGCATGACGTCAGTGTTCACAAATGATGGTTTGGTGCCGCCTGCTGCACACATAGTGTACCCAAACTTAAAGCAAAACAGCATCCATGCTTCCATTACCTGCAGCACGCACATAAATGATATAGTTACCTTCATACATTATTGATGACGATGATAATAATAAGGAATATTTCCAACTAGTGGGTGGCATACCGTCAGGCATGATCATACGGTCGCAGTCAGGACAGAGCACAACTGGGGCATTTGCGGGTACTAAAGGTTGCCCGAAAAACGACGACATCATAAGCAGTGGGGAATATCCGATGAAGGCTCGGCCACGCCTAAACCGGCATGGGAAATGAAACACAGTTACCAGGAGTTTATCTTATTTTTTGGTGGAACATATCAAGCTGAAGCAAGATTAGATCGTAAGGAGACATCCCACCTAAAGCATGGTAAGAAAACTTCAAATTGCGAAAAATGATGAACCAGAACAACAAACCTGGTGCGGCGGAAGGATCTCTACGATCTGGCCGGTCATTTTGAAATAAAGTCTAAAACCACCGGTGCGGTCTATTCCGCCTTGGACTGTTAGGCAGTGGTAAAAAAACCGCAAGTGGGGATGATGTAGTAGAGTAATCAGGCATACGGACAAATGGTAGCAGGAATCTCATAGTCACAGTGTACCTTGAAACTATGGAGACTTACTGGTCAAAACGCGAACTGCACAGAAAATGACTGACTGTGAGGAGCATAGAATGAAAATCAACGAAACGTTTATATCCGAACGGAAGGTTCAGCGGTTTGGAATGAACGGGTCCCGGGGGCGGCTGTGTCCATGTGAAGAGTATGTCCGCAGTTGCAGGTAAGGGCACGAGTGGGTGACAGGGAATCGTCAAAGGTAAGGATTGAATAATTGCGGGTATGCTCTCAAACTGGCTATGGTAGTGCCGTGCTATCATTGTGCTCAAGGTTGCACTCAAGGTTGACTCTATCGGCATAAATGGTATAGTCTCCGAATTACCTTCTCTCAAGTTTCATGTATTGGTAGCGGATATTAAACAGATAGGAACACTCACCGAAAATTATTGAGAGTGGCTGAACGGTTTTATCAAAACCAAGATCTTGCGTGTTCTTTTGCTGACTGAAGTTGGAATACCGTGTGTGTTCCGTTGTGCCAAGCTTTCTGAGTAATAAGCATACTCTCCAGGCATCATCTATGTGCTTCAGTTCGACTTTGATAATATTTGCTTATCATTTGAACCACGAATCGAAGGTTAGACCGGCATCAGGGTAATAATGAAACTCCGTGATGCTGTTGGCGGTCGAGTCGACTGAATTTGTATCTGGAGCGGAATTTAGTGATTGAATTTTTCGTTGCTGCGTCAATGTCTCCACCAAACGTAGTTGTGCCGCTTCAGACTGATTTTGTTGTTGCAGCAGGATTTCTTTCAACGCTTCACAGTTATTGTAGTTCGAAAGTCGCCAACCTGTTATATCTGACTGCTGTTATCGCTCCAGTGCCTAGTGCCGGAAAAAGACTCACCAATAAGGAACACGACGGGATTATTGCGAAGGGGCGAGCGCGGGCGAGTGCAACACTTACAAGGAACCGCAAGCTATCTTGAATTTTACCCTCATCGATGCAGGTTGTTGCTGCAGTGAACGTACGCATGATTTGCCTGTATGCTTCCCGGCTTTTCTATGGAGATTTGGGTAGAGTTTTAGGGTGTCAGTAAGTGCCAGGTGTTCTGGGTTGCTTTCAGGAAGCTGGCATCCCTGACAGTCGACTTTAACCTTATCTGTGACAACTGCCTTCCACGGGGTGGGTGATGGAAGTGAATTGCAATCACGGAACACATTTTACTAATGTGATATCACGGAAGTTCACCAGGTTACTGACAAATACCCCGTGTTATACCCCTTCCACTCGGGGCAGGGGACTTCCGCCATTTATCAGAAAAGTGGCTCAATACGAAGAAGGACTGTCTGCAGGATGTCGGTTTGAGTTGTTCAGAAGACAGTGGGTGGCATACCGTCAGCATGATCCATTCTGGTCTTGATTTGTCACAATTAGCTGGTCAGTCCTACCATAACAAACCTAAATGACTCCCTAAATTGTCCACTTACGGTGCTGCCCACAAACCCAAGTGAAACGTCGCGATGATGTTATCGCGACCATCGTACCAAGCCTGATGGCTTACCCGTAGTTCACGCCCGTAATGTTTCCCTGCCAAGCGTGTTACACGTGTACACAAGACCGCCCCAGTCCGTTGAATTTGTGCCAGAACTGGCACCAGATACCCTACTGTGTTGTCTACTTATTCTGCGCATGAACTCACTAAACATTCCAACGGCACCATCAAGGAGTCTATAGAAGGGTGAAGATAAAACATTACCGCGCACTCAACATAGCACGTGCCGACCATTATAAAAAAAACAAAAAATTGCCGGCTGTGAATAATTCCTTGGCCTGCCGCAACCATAGAAATCTATTTCGTTAACAGGTGGCGAATGGCTGCTCCATTTTACTTTGTGCCGACATGGATGGCATACTTATTGTTCATATAGTCTTGAGATTATTCCCAAACTCGACACAAAAAGCACGTCAAGAAACCAACTCGTTCACAAAATTTCTTACCGTTTTTACCAATACATCGTGCGAAGCTATTTACAGCCATCAAAATATGAATTCCGTACCCAAGGTAGTCCTTGAGTACGTTTAAACAACTTCAGACAAAATTGCGGCAGCATGGGGAGATTTCTAGGCTTCGAGAAAGTGCCACCAAATGCTCAAACTTAATGGTAAAGATTCCTTCTTTCAAATTTCGGTTTCGGAGAAACTTGGGGTGCGCGTCTCAGGTTCGGCTATCCATTCAATGGAGATAGTTGTTTATTAACAGCGACGGGCATCCGGATACAGCTAGTCTTGTACCTTTGGCTTTTCCTGCCAAATTCACCTCCAGGTCGCCGGAGCACACAGGCTCTGCTTTGTGATTTCCAGCCCTTCTCATCTTTTGGACGCAAGGACTGCAGTTTATAAGCAATCCGCGTGGCTGAGCATAGAATTTTGCTTACGTTGCCCTCCTTTTACACCCAAAGTAGCAGACCAACAACTTAAAACATTCGGGCCCGTTCACCAAAATTCAGCTGTCTCCTGCCGCTTCAGCTACATAATCTCTGGCCTTAAACCGCTGTAGCTCAGACGGCGTGTACCAAACAACAGTTTTTACCACGAAAAACGCGTTCCTAGTGGAGGCTAGGTTTAGACTAAATTATCGTTCTCGCTCTAAATTCCGTAATCCTGAAAACCTCTCAGTGTGCCTCTCTGGCCCTACAAACTTGCGCCGCCTCTCCTCTTTTTTGTCTTACTGCCCTCGGGTTTGGAATATTCTCTAAGAACAGCTTCGAAATAGGCCTCGTCATCCTAACTTTTCGCAGTCTGTAGACGACTTCCTTACATGCAGTGCTGCTGCCCTACCTCCTGGGACTACATTCGCACCTACTGTCTGAAGCGTACTTGTGTTGCGGAGAGTGTCTAGCGCCTGCCATCGTAATTGTTTGCATACCAATCTTCATTGATCTCGTTGCAGTTCCTTACCTCCGGCCTTAAACCTCTGTGCTCAGTCAACTTACTCCTAGTTCTTTCAAGCCTGGTCCCATCCTTGCTGAATTCTGTCAGCTCTACTTAATATCTGGTGCTTTGCTCTGACTAGATTCAACTAACCTCAGCCAAACCGAAGACTTATCTCGTCACTATTCAAAACATTCCGCTTCCTCTGACCACGTGCAGAGCACGCACATCAAGTAGTGAGCCTGAAGATGCGCGATTAATGAAGTACTTGTTTGGTTTCGCAACCCACTTATTCACGCATTCCCCTAACTCTGTGGTGTGCCCCTAATTGATATAGCGGTTTACACCAACGCTTCGTCATGGCTTAGATTTAGTAAACAGGCTCTAAACATCTCCATTCTACTCCCATGGCCCAAAAAGTAGCTGTTGTTTCATTTGTCTCCGCGAATTGCCTCTTCCAGTGTTCGTTTGCTGTTTGCTTGTTTGAAGTGGCTGAGCCGCTTTATTGGTTTGGCCTCCCCCCTGACGGGATAAAATATCCGGTAGCTGGAGTTATTTATTAATGCACAAACCGCAATTATGACTGCTTGGTGGCCTATCATCCTGCAGATCTGGTAGCACGCACGAGGGATGAAGACCTCGTGTGGTGGACGGGTACGCCATTCATGGAGGGTCACCCTGTTAAGTTGCACCATGGTGCTTTCGTATACTCGCCACCCTTCTAGTGGTACGGGTGCATTGCCCATAGCCGGTGGTTTGAATCCTGGCCTTTAATTCGGGAAAAACTATAAAAAGCACCGTTGTTGCTTGCCTTTAGTTGGATTGGAGTTGTCTCGGTTGTCACTCGTCCAGGAACACCAAAGAATACAAGCGTATGACAGCAGTCCGTTCGTTAAAAAGCATATATATATATATACATGGGGTAGCCTGAAGGTACTGTGTGAGGCTCACGGCTGGCATCGACGTGCCACCTTCGTCTTCGTCGGGTTGCACCTCCCCACATCCACTCCATCATCCAGGCCTAACACACATGTCCTTCCCTCTTGCGCTCCAAAGCAATCCTATACACATAAAACAAATTTTTCATTATTTCCTGGTTACCAGCAGTCACAGCTAACACCTGATGGTTGTTTTTGCAATGCACCATTCGTTTCTTGGAGCTGACAGCAATGACTCGGCGACTGACGACCCACACTCTTACCTTCCTGTTGAGTTGACGTAGTAGATTCCAGTCAAGTGACGGTTCTTATCCATTATCTCTGAAGCCGTTGCCCAACCGCTTATTATCCGTCTGCTTTTTTCTGTTTAAATCAACGTCCCGTATGCACAAATGCGGCCCTATGATTAGGTTTTTTGCTGATCTAGAAACTAACACCATGTAATCTCACCACGTAAAATCCTGTTACAGCTGGTCCGACGACCACCTTTTCCGCTCCGGCGGCTGAGTCCTTACCTTCCCGAAATTCAGCATCTATTCTGCCCCATCTAGTGCCTGGTTTCTAGGTCAGTCAATAATTACCACCTCTTCCTAGGCTCGTTTAGCTTGTTGTTATCCCCCTTTAAATTTTTTTCTATTGGGCACCGTTTTATCTGATGTCCCATTGCACTCATCAGGTGCTACTGCTCTCATCCTATTCCGTCCTATTCCTTCCTCCTTCCCCTATTCCCATGCTTCACACTTCGGCTGTGTTTGCGCAAACGCCCTGCGCAACCGTTATTCACTCAATCCGGCTTGTCCCAGGTCTACACTCACATGATCTTCTCACAGATTGGAAATTTTTCGCGGCTTTGCATCGGCCTGACTCGATCTGTGTCACTCTCCCCGTCTAACCCAGATACAGTTGCCATGGAAATGCTTATTGCCTATCCGATTGCGATAACACAGACGACCGTTACGGGGCTGTCCAGAAACCGGAGTATGTCAGTGCAATGACGGCTTTCTTCAGAATCTCCACCGCAACCTCTCGCCCACTTAAGCCTGTAATCGCACCTGCAAACAAATTTCCCCTGGCCCCTTTCTAAACCACTGTATCTATAGTTTGGAGTTATCCAATCCAGTCTCCTGAAGTAATTTCGATTTGCCTCTTCCACAAGTTCAATTTCATTTACGGTGTTCGTTTGACCCTACGCATTGGCGCTATCTTCCCATCAAAACTATCATTTACACCTGACTTCCATATAAAAGTGACACCAGTGAGTCTACTCGATTTTGATTTAAACCATACTCTTGAAACAAAACTCACCAGTTGCCTCCAGATCGAATTCTTCAATCTCCATCTCCATTTCCGCCTTTTGCGGCCTAGCCATTAACTCGACCGCCCTCACTCCTGGCCAGGAGCGGTCTTCAATTTTAGTTCATGTCAGCCGGTTTCACGTTTGAACTAGTCGTACCTCATGCCCACTGTCCTCGTTTTTTGATTTCCATAACTGCGATGAACCTTCACATAGTAAGCATTTATCTTTGGTTGTAAATTTCCCTCCGTTGTGCATTTGCCCGCCACGTTCAGGTTGTAACGACTCGATCATGCCTCAATCGGCATGTTCCATACGGGTTGGGAAATAATCCTATTATTGTTATTATTATAATCTCCTGGTAATTGTACTTCATTTCCTATGCCGGCTTAGACGTGGCCAAGTCTGTTGCCCGCCATTTATGACTGCCCTTTTTTTCGCTCAATCCCCAGTACCCACCAATCCCATCCAGTCGTGGTTTATTCTGACTGTAATCGCATGATCACTCTTGACAGTATGTCACCCACTAGTTGGGAATAAACATTATTATTATTACTAAACTGCTCCTGATTGCCTCTAATATGTGGGCTCAAAGCAACTATGAAATGATCTTGTTCCTTTTTTCCACTTGTACTGATATTGTATACTAGCTAAGACCACTGAATTGCCTTGCTCAGATTCATCCTTCTCTAGCCAGGAAGCAACAGCAACCTTTCCCCCGACTAGTGTCTGTCAGGTCTCCCTGACTCACATTCACACAAAGTTATCCATATACACTACCACCACAGGTAATGACCCCTCGTTCCTTCCGACCACCTCGAAAACACACAAGAACTCGGTGCATAATTGCCTGGCAAGGTGAGCCAGGCTTATGCGTCTTTGGCATTGTGTCGCCAAGGCTCTTGACTCATTTTCTCATTTATTCCATAGCTTTGGAACCTGATGTATCCAGCACTGCTTCGGTGAACTAACAACCTCTCTGGACTTACTTAACTTCCAGAATTGGTGGTGCGAGGCGCGCAATGTCCGGCAACATGCACTTCTCCACTCTGTATGCTGTTGTCTGCCGTAGCCCCTGACCGGTAGCTTGCTGCCCATTTAGCCCCCCACCCAATTTCATAACGAGCGCTCCGGGCCGTATTAAATGCCGTCCGTGATGACTTTTTAACCCCTTTTATGCCCTGGCACGTTCATCCGCATAATAGACCTGCAATTCCAACCGCTTGCCAGCTAGTCATCCGTTCACGTAAACTAGCTGCAAAGGCACGTATAATCAGATAGCGATTTTGTGCACCCTCCACCCACTCTTCTGCATTCTCAGCCGAGATTCATGGACGACTACGCAGGCAACCAAAATTTAGTGGCAAACCGTCCAACTAATGCACCTGCCCCATAGTCACGCATGGTCATACCAGTTAGCGCCGATCGCTTTTCGCTATTCTCTCCCACTTCACACTGGATGGTGATTGTCATACTCAGCTCGAGACGCAATAGTCTTCAAAATTTGTAACAACCAGTGGCCGTCTGTTATTTTAGGTTGCGGCTTACTTGCTGAAGGTAACGCTCCTTAGTAACACTTACAGTTTTCCCCCTTTTGTTCCGGGTCTAGACTGCGTCACTGCCTCGTCCGGTTGGCAGTAATCAACCACACTTCTCCGCTGATGGACTGAAGACTATCCTTGCTCCACACTGGCTCCTTTCGTCATAAGTCCTTGGTCAACCACACCTGTTTGATTACCCACAAATGCTGCACCCAAGACGTTCACATAGCTGCTTACAAACCGGATTACGATATGGCGATGACGGTACCACAATTGCCATACCTGGTCTGATGGTTTTCCCGCAGATCACCAAAGCTCTACAACTGCTGAAACTAGCGTTTTAGTTACGCACGCAGTACCGATTCAGTCCTCTAGATTTATGCCAAATCTTCATGGTACCGGACGGCTATGCGCACTGTTTAAAGATCCAGCCCATAAACCCACTTAGTCTGGTTCAATGCCATACCAACACTATAACTGCCACAGTAGGTCCAATCCAAAACCGTTCACAATCCCCAGCATGAGCGAGCCCAGCCGTGTTCAACTAAACCCAAGTTTCTATAATAACCACCCCCTTTCTTTGTCACTCGGCGCAAGAGTGGTCCGTTGTCTCTCTGTGGTTCGCGCTGATGCGTCAGTAGTTCAAGGTTGCCCCATTCATGTAACGGTTGTAGTTCTAGTTCACAACTGTGCCCCAGATATGTCATTCCCATTATCCGAAACTCGGTGTCCCTCAGCTGCAACTTCCTGCCGTAAGACCCTCATGTCACGCGTGGTTCCCATGTTATTTTCATTTAGATCCTGCCAAGTTTATCAAGTCCTACTTGTGTTGGATCATGCTCACCTTCGTAGGATTGCCTCCACACTTCCATGCGTCGCCAGGTGCCCACAATCTACGTTTGTCCTCTATTAATTCTGACAGTATTGTTATGAACATGCCGGAACTTGGGCCATCGACTAATCGGAAACAAACATCATTAATAACGTTACTATTAAGTTTAAATTGTAGATTATGGCTCTACGGCGGTTTTTGTGCCTCTGTGAGCTATTGAGCGATACTGAAGGAGTTATTCTTGCCAGGGTTACGAACGGTCTGACAAACATGGTCACTTGGCCCTTCAGGTTGAAGGTTGAAAAATGCATGGCTACTGGTTGTTAAAAGTGTAATGCACTGATATTTCCTTCCGGACACCGCCACCCTGCGGCCAAGCTTTTGAGCCAAGCGTTTTGGTAGAGAACCTTAATTGTCCTCCTGTCAGGACTTGACGCTCTTGCGGCCTCTCTATTCGCGTCAAGTTCGTTTCAGCTAATCATCTACAAACCATGTACCAGGAGTATGTTGGTTCCAGAAAACGGAAGCGTGAGAGATGAAGCCAAGTATAGGAGGTGATGGCTCCTCCACCTAGTTTGCTTATGTAATGTCCTGAAGGAACGAGATACTGGGTGGATACACAGGGAGGGTGATAGCTTTACTGCACGACTGCTGCTGGCTGCGTGGCTGAACTGTGTCCACCAATGTCGTTAACTGCTGATGAGTTGATTCCCCTGGTCTCTCTCCGGTGAGGCGGCGGTTGTCAAACTTGCTGAGTTTACTGCTTGATGTTTTCGAACTTCTTTGGCAGGTCACAGAGTGTCTAACTCTCGGTCGCATGGTGGGCAAATATGTCGGTGAGAGGGCTCTGCGGGGCAGACGGCCTTCTGGCATCTCAGGCGCTTGTCCTAACAGGCATAGCCTATGAAGCATGAGTAACTCATCTAATAGGAGAGAGTTGTTTCCTCTCAAAACCACCCAGCACGCATCAGTATTGATAGTAGGAGGTTAATACCAGACCCAGCTATTACCTTGGAGACACCGATGGTCAATTACCGACACCATTCGTATGTCCTCTGCGCAAGTCGGATCAGAGCAGTGTAGCTCGCAATGTCGTCACCGACAGACAAACTGACATCGCGCAGTTACCAAAGGTGTCGGAGGCAGGCGGAAGCAACCGCGGCCGTCCCAGTTCCAGGAGCGATTTCGTCTGGAATAAGTCCACCAGAAATTGAACAACTGCACAAGTAAACACATTTTTCTAACGCGTCGATTGGCTCGTTTGCTATCATGGGGTTTGTGTTTCATCCCGCGCAATACTGTGGCAGCACTTAAAATTTTTCGGATGGGAAGCGCGATCAAGTGTCTTGCGGCGCCATCCCCTTTCTGACTGGCTGAACACTCTATGGCGGGAACATTCAAAAATGGTGGGATGGCGGATTTGAGGGACGCTTACTAGAAGCACACCCAAATTATTTCCGCCGAAACTACAGGGTTTTCGAAGTTGAGACTTTTACGGGGAGTTAGTCCAATCCATTTGCATTTATAGGCGATATGTTGCTCATAGTCTTTTGTTTACGTGAGCGAAATTTCAAGGTCACGGACCATCACCGATTTGCAGTTTGTTACCGGTTTACGGGAAATAAAGCATGAAATCGCCTTTTCCATATTTTGGTGTTCTTTAGGAATAAAAATAACATCTACAGAATATACGATGCAAATTCCACCCAGGAAACTCAGTCATTGACTTTTGTTTGCTTTATACTCCCCAGATTTAACACACGAGATAATTTTGTTCAGTGGACTTCGTCACGACACATTTTCTTATGGAGCTCAACTTCCATTAAGTACAACATTTTCAGACAACAGCATGAATTGTGCAGTGGAGAGGCGACTGCCATTTCTGGATGATTGCCATTCCCAAATACGCACAACTAGCCTGTACACAATACAGCGTCAGGAAGTAAGCTTAGGTAAATTACCAACACAGTGGTATCATTTCTATTAGGAACATGACTCACCATATGTGGAATACGTCATACAGCGGCCATCATGACAACGGTAGTCATTGTCACTCGCCTTGACTACTTATCGTAACTGCCAGGCCCGAGTCAATGTGGGGCGCTGCTTATGAGGCCTCGCCCATACACGATAACCTAATCCAACGGCCAGCGACGACCCGTCATACCCATAACTGTGCTCGATGTCGCCTACCTTCGCTACTTATCGTAACTGCTAGGCCCGTGTGTATGTGTGACACTATTTATGGGGCCTCACCTATACACGGCAGCCTAATTCAGTGGTCAATGAGGGTTTTTCATAGTCATAACTGTACGCGTTTCAATCACCTCTAATGCCTATTTAACCGCTTGGCCGGCGGCTATGTGTGACGCTGCTTATGAGGCCTCACCTATCCACAGTAACCTAATTCAATGAGCAACGACTGTCTCTCATGCTCAAAACTGCACGCGATGTTGTTTATCTTTGCTACCTATAGTAAACAACAGGTCAGTATCTATGCGGGCCGGTGAAAATAGGGCCTAAACTATTCGTGGTAGCCTAATCTGACGGCCTGTCATAAAAGTCCAGCTATAGCACCCTTTTAGTGCGTAGCTGCCATGCAACCAGAAGGAAGCACGATGGGTAGGATAATGCCAGGTTGCCCAAACCTAGACAGGGGAAGTCGAGAGGGTTCGAACCATGGACATCCCGGTCAGTAAATTCGCGCTGTAAACACTAAGCCATCGCGCCTGTCATGCTCATAATTGTACTAGATGTCGCCTAACATGGCTACTTTTCGTATCTGCTCGGCCCGTATCCATGTGCGGCGTTAGGTAACCTAATCCGTCATACTCATAACTGTACGCGTTATCACTTATCTCTGCTACTTAAACTAAACACCAGGCCAGTATTTATGCGAACCAATGAATACGAGGCCTCAACTACGCACACAAACCTAATCTAACGGCGAACGACGGACGCCATACTCATATCCGTACGCGATATCGTCTATCTTGGCTTTCTTTTGTAGCCGCTACGCCGGTGCCTATATGCAACGCTGATTATCCGACCTCAGTTGTGCTACCGTAATCTAACAGCCCATCATAGGCTTGACTGTGTGTGCTGTCGCTTGCTTCTGTTACCTACAGTAAACGCCAGGCCAGTATTTATGCGGGCCGATAAGAATGAGGCTTCAGCTATGCGTGGTATCCTAATCTAACACAAAACGTAGGTCCGTCATACTCATAACTGCAGCCGATATCGCCTACCTTGGCTACTTATCGTAATTGCTAGGCCTGTGTCTATGTGCAGCGCCGAATATGAGACCTCAGCTGAGCTCAGCAGCCCAACCCGATGGCTAACGACAGTCCGTCACGCTCATGACCATACTCGATGTCGCCTACCGTGGCTACTTATAGTAACTGAAGGGCCCGTACACATGCTCGTAGCTGACTAGTGCCCCAACTATACGTAATACACTAATCCAATGACCAACGGCGGTCCTCCATATCCATACATGGCATCCGTATGCCAACCCCATGCCTAAAAAATACGCAACCACCTTTAACAAATCAAGTCTCTATTTATTGGTTGCATCGGTACAAACGTAGTGTGGTGAATCCGGTTATCAGTTCCTGGAATCCGCTTTTACTCGACGGGGTTTCTGAAAGGAAAAACGTATAATGCAGTATGAAGCGTAAACGTCTTCCGCGATATCATCTAAAATACATAATTAAACAAAGTTGTAGTGGCTAACTTACCAAGTGCTTAATAAATGCCTTTGTTCACAATTCCAAATCGGTGTCCACGCTGAAGCTGAAATCTTACAGTTACAAAGGTAAACTCACCACTTGCTCAATTAGTCCCATTGGCGATAATGAGGGAGCCGTGTGTACATCGCTTATTCAATAGCGGGGCGTACATTTCAGCCCTAGGATCCAAGGTCCACATGCGTCATCAAACGTGCCCTATGGATGCAGCGTTACCGAAGACCTAGTGAGTGGGCGGGTACTTGGGGTTACGTCTGCTCAGTTGGAGCAGTAAACCCCAACTTCACTCCAATTCTGCTTCCCGGTACCAATACCACATGGCCTCATAGAGTCGGCTCGTGGCCATCCCATACTCAGTCGCAGTAGCAGGCTCGTCAGCTAGGGGCTAATTTCTGGGAAACCGATCAGCTAACGTGATGCGTTTGTAATTTTCGGCATCCGATTTTATAGAGATAAGCTTTCACATCTTGGGCACGTACGTTGTAAGCTGCTCGCCATTTCAAGCTATTCTTGGGCTCTATTCCATGCCTGTCAGGTAGGTTCCGGCCTCATCCAAATAATCGTCCATGCCAAAGCAATACAATGCACCTTCGCTGCACAAATCATGTCTATATATCGTCCACCTACGGTTGACACAAACGTTGTCAAGCACCTAAAGAAGTCTTAGTTACGCTGCTTGGAGAGGCCAAGTCTCACAGCCCGTGCTGCAGTGTGATACACACGTTTCTTGATATCAAGGGATGCACCAC
Organism: Clonorchis sinensis; assembly: GCA_003604175.2. Classification (NCBI taxonomy): domain Eukaryota; kingdom Metazoa; phylum Platyhelminthes; class Trematoda; order Opisthorchiida; family Opisthorchiidae; genus Clonorchis; species Clonorchis sinensis. The sequence continues at coordinate 1,292 of NIRI02000035.1, read as the reverse complement.
TCTGCCGCCATAGGTGTTCCAACTTAGCATACGCGACCCGAGCACTGCCACACTACAATCAAAACTAATACAACTTCGAATGTACACATAACGCTTAACAAATTCGTATGCCTATACCTTGACTCTAAGTGGCGTGTTCATCATCATCGTATTTGTCCAGACTACATGTCCAGGAGTAGCGCCTCGGGAACCAGTGACCATTTCTCTTACATTCACTTTCTCTCCTGGCTTGTGGACCTGTCCAACGCGCGTAATAAATTCCGGATAAACCAGTCCATCATCTTGGAGGTCAGTAAGTGTGGTGATTTTCCTAAACACGCGACTGGCGACACAGAGGTCGAAATTATTGTCCTCGCCGTTTCGAGATTGTTTCCAAACGCAATGCAAAATGAAACACGTAAAGAAACCGGCTTTTCCACAAATCTATCACAATCATCAGATGTACATCACGCGAAGCCGTCGGCAGCCGTTAAAATATAAATCCCGCGCCCATGGTGGACGTCGAGTACGTTTAAACAACTTCCAAAAAAACTGAGGCCACATGAGGAGATCATACTGGGGCGAATAAATAACATGAAGTGCTGAAACTTTCTGCGAAAGTTTTCCTCCTCCAAGCTATGGTTTCACAGAAATTTCCGGTCTGCATCTGAGGCTCAGCGATTTGAGGTTTACGATTGAACCTCTTGAAGGAAGCATAGCGTCATAAAGGGGTTGTATCTGACAAGAATTCACACTGCTGACAGATTTCTAAATGTAATGAAGACAGACAATATGGAATACTCAGTAGCTAAACCCGGATTGCTTGTGACAAATGTAGTAGTCAATGTTGTTCCCAACGATATGACAAAAGGAAGATGAAGTTTGTAGTTAATGTCATCAAAAAAAGTGATTCCTTATAATAGCCCACATTTTCTAGGTATTGCTATTGTCTTCACACTTTTCAGTCACCATCGATCACTAGTTATGAGACAATTAGTCGTCATCGGAGTCAGTGACATGCGATCTGGACCGGGATGCTAGTGTCTCAAGGCCATAGGGGCCGTATGTTCGGATGGTATAAAAACCGATGTGAACCTACAAATGGTCATTCATCGCTTGCTGTCCGGGTGCACACGACGTGGNTAAACAACTTTCAACAAAACTGTGCCCGCGTGGGAAGATGTCAAGGGACCGAATAACTGCCATCAAATGCTGAAGCGTTATGTTAAAGTTTTTTCTTTTAAACTATGGTTTCAGAGAAATCTAGGGTGTGCATCTGAGGCTCGGCTTCCTAAAACCAAGCCTGCTCTGGC
>NIRI02000020.1:0-36049 GCA_003604175.2 Clonorchis sinensis | reverse complement strand
AATCCGTCCATTTTTCGTGCGCCTTGGCCACTTCCCCCGTCTTTCTTAGGTTGTAATCGAATCTTAACAAACCCCGTAGGCGCATATCACCTTCCAGTAAAGACCGGTATTCGGTGGTTGCCCAGTTTCCCCATACACTGCCACGCACCGAAGACCGCACGCTCTCGGAGCGGGCAAAAATCGCACTCTTTTTACGGACCGAGCTTTCATGTCCATCTCGAGAATCGTTGATATGGATAGAGTGGACATCTGATTTTACCACTATACTCAAAACAAAAAGTAGTGATGTAAACTTCTTGCGTTTGACGATACTTGTTTTGTGTAATAGCGAGGCGCTGCAGAGAATCTGATGTACTTGAAATTCAGCTTTTCTGCCTTGCGCGACAATCGCCAGTAGTTTCTCTTGCAAATACGGATTCTCCGTCCAGTGTTTTTCAGCCCGTTTCCACAAACTTTGATGCGGATGTTTTCAAATAAAGATGTTCAGGTGTAGTTCGACACCTCGACGCACGACTGACAACTGCGCACTGGTGACGTCACCTCGATTGCTGAAGAACCGTTTGCAGGAAAGTTTTCAAGCTCAGCTCAAGCAACCACCAGTGATGCGAACACTTTTCGTGCCGGGTAATTTCGCTTCCTCTTTGGTAGCAGCGCCGTACATTGTTTCCCAACACCATACGCAATGTAGAGTAGTCAAATCGTCAGAACATGGTCTTCATCTTTTTCGTATAACTAGTACGACACCTCCGTCAATCGAAACACCCAGTGGAAGGGAGCTTTATGAATTTCTCTTGGTGCAATCGCTCTCTAAATGATACCCTTTTGGAGGCCGAACAGGAAACCTTGTGGTCTCAAAAATAAATAAATTACGAATGAGGAAGCATCACAGTAATGATACTGCTGATAACTTTGTTAACACTAATCCAAACCATTTGCAGTTTGGTTTTCAAATAAATTATTATTGTACGGTAGTGAAGCACCAGTGTCGGACAATTATATTGTGCTGTCGATGATGATATGTGAGAATGCGCTTGTACTGTTTCATTGGATGGTTCTTAATCGAGTCTAGCAAGATGGAAAAGGCGTTTGTTCTTACTGAGCTAGATGGCGGGGATTGGTAGCGATTACACGCCAGCAAATGTCATCAGCGGTCCAAGTTGTCTTCATTTCCCATACAAAAATAACACCGCTTTGCTCGAATCTTCATTGTTCTGCAGGGCTCTCGTTCCGACCTGGACAGAACCGTAGTCTATGAGCTGTAACGCTGAGGGACATCACTAAGGTCAACTCCCATCATGGCAGGGGTTAGTTGCCATAAAGCACAGTCAGTGAAAAATGCATAGATAAGTTGTTTTAAGCCTGTATACAGGAATCTGCGGCACCATAGGCCTGCTCATTTACGTGATTACTTCTTCGGATGAACACTATTAGCTTATTACGTCAAACAGTGTTGAACTTGTTACAACTCAGGTCCAGCTTATGCCCCGTTCGTCCGGCACAACCCGTGTCTCGTCGTTTTTCTACTTAGTGCCATACCAATGCAACACACAAGACCAACAGACTCTGATAGAACAGAGACGTCAACGTTATAGAGCATGGCAGTCGTATTCCTCGTTATTTACAATAACTCCTTGAGTGAGTCACCGAGCGTTGAAAATTCCTATCAAATTTCACCTAGAATGCTTCCTAGGATCCCAGACTATCATTCATGATCACCAATGTACCCAGGCCCGCGTATGTACTCTGGTGTTTTGAAGTTCACAAAGCATCCGTATACTCTATCGAAAGCCGATAGGTCGTTATTCCAGTTCTCTTTTATCTCCATCATTACTGAGGTTGATTTCGCAGAATGCTAACTTTCTGCATCGAATATCCTGCTGCCAATTAATTGCAGCTGGTTCTGCAGCGCAACCGGCCAGGATCGCCGCACTTAGTCGAATGTGCCAAACGCACGTTGCATGTGGGAAAGTTGCATTCCTTGGAATAGTATACATTGTCTGGGATGGCCTAAGTCGTAACAACCCTGAAGGTTAGGTACAGCTAACCTGGCAGATAATCCACGTATCCAACGGATCGGAAAATCTTTCAACTCAGCTGCTCGTGTGTACGGCAGCTGTAGATTGTGTAGTTTTTTGGCGAATAGTGTACGGTGCTCGTTCAATCAGAAAGAAGATCCATTCGATTTCTCCCTTGCTTTCCTTTCTCACGCCATTGTTTAAACTTATTTTACGCCCAAGTACAGTTCATTCGTGGTTATCCTGTAGCTGCTACGAGAACGTCTAACTGCACGCTGTCGTGATACCGATAGGCTTCCCCTGTTCGTGTACTTGCATCCTGGACGATACCGATATTCGAATCTAGTGCGATCCAAACATCAACACATGACTCTCTGTCCGTCAAAACCACCGGAACGGGAGATATTCTGGATGTATTGTGTAAGTTAGGACAGAATCACGTGCGCAGGGTTCGCGTGAGGGGACTTCTGTGGAGGCCTGTGCTCGAGAATACCAAACACATAAATATGGCTTCATGTATCAACGATAGCCTGCACGCGTCCTTCAAGGCTGTTATAGGCTGTCTTCCTTTACGGCGGCCGGCATCCCAATACAGCCCCGTTTCGTCTAGCAACCCTTGGTTCGTGGGGAGCTCTGCATTTCTGTGAAAAAGATGGACATCATACCATCTTTTCACCTCCTTTTGCCGTTGTTTCTGTGTGCTTCAACCCACGTTCTTCAAAATGAAGTTCCTGAATTGCTTACTGAAGCTGTGCCGCTAATTCACAGTGGCTATTTGATACGTCGTGCGACTTAATCCAATTGAAGCCATAAACTGTTCCTCCAATAACAGGCTCAAAGTATCTACTCATTGATTCGCTCAGGAAAACAAGTGATCTTGTCCCATCCAGGCAACGCATGAGGGAGGGAGGATGGAAAGAACCAGTGAGTTAGAAACGCACTGCCAGCCTAGTTGGAGACAAATATGGTTTCTCCAACCGACCTTGCATGCGAAATTTCAGCCAAGTCTTGGAGAAAAGCCGAATGGTCCCATAATAACTTCATTCACTGCAATTTTCTTCGTGAGATTTTAATTAAACAATCTTTATAGCTCAATGTAAGGCATAAAACAAGGTCTCGTTCATCTCAGCTTTCGCATATTTCAGGTTAGCTTTAACAAGCTCATACAGCAGGGTTTTTTATCCTTACCTTGCATTTCCCGAAGTCCTCTCATCACTAACCATTCCTTTTACTTCTACTGCACCCATATGCGTAGTAGATAGCACCGATAGAGTGGTTGTTGCACGCCGTTTTCTAGGTCGATTTTGAGGATGTATTCCTGCCTGTTGGATGTAATATTTCGAGTTGCACCGATATATTGCGCCAAATATGTGCAAGCACATACTCCTTATATTATGCCATTTCTTGCTAAACACACTACAGGAACCAAACCGCCTACATACCTATGAGCAAGCCGTGCACGCTTACAAATGTATTGATCCGTGCAGCACCCTAGTTCATCACAGAGCGCCAGTCCATTTCCCCCTCTGACCTGTAATTTTTCAGAAAAACAGATTTCATGAAACACACTGGTACTAATTGATTTCACCTTGGCTTCACTCTGCACATGCCCGCCGCGTAAATTTAGGCACTTGGTTCGTGAAATACGTCGCCAATGTTGTTGACAATTTCCAAAGGCCCGCCCCCACCACTTTGTCTTCCCTGTTCATATCCCAAGAGTAACCCGTCTGCCTTACACACCTTGTTATTTCGTCCCATGAAAATGCGTATTCAAGCGCACTGCACAGTCAAACTTCTCGAGAGCTTGTGCATGCTAAATTACCCGAGATGCGTTCTTCTATGTTCGCACTATATAATATTATGTTTACGTTACACAAACCTGTTATCTTCTAGACACTTGCATCAAAGGGACCTTCAACAATCGTCGTTATCACGCCATTTAATCATAAGAAGGTTCAAAAGGGATGAGCAAAACGTAACAAATTCTTCTCTCATTTCGCCTTCCAGCGCTGTGATCCTAAGTCGACGAGGAAAAACATTTTCGAGGGCAGCGTAATAATTGGTAACAGACGCTTTGTGTGGTGTAAAAAGCTCATCAATTCAAATCGGTAAAGACCCAGGCTCGGTCAGATTCGATATCATCAAATAAAAATACTGCTTGGCAAACCCCTACAGCTATTTAGAGATGAAACGCACATGCCGATGGTCACCTTCTCTAACAGCCAATTTCCTCGGATAGTTAAAAGCCGGATCAGAATAATCGGTAACTCATGTTTGTTCCAAACCTACAAATCTGATGAAACACCTTAGACATTCACCCACTCTTACTCCACGTAACTGTCACCAGAGCGCTAAGCAACACGCATTGTTACGTCTGTACACATGACTGACAGGGGACTTCGTGCCAAGCCAATCATGAGGTAAGAGAATTTATGGCAAACGGAGCGATAAAGACTGAGTAGCTCTTCCGTGCTATTTGCCTACATGGCATTTTGTGGTTAATTAAAACGGTAGAGGAAGCAACATCTCCAACGTCATGATCCGTCTTCATGGTGGATGGTTTTGTGCAAAGAAGTTACACGTATTCCCGAGATGCACATTTGCAAATCACACTAAGGTTAACGAGAGACCCAACTGAATCTATCGTTTATACTATTCTTCAACTAATTGTGCTGCACAAACTTCGCCCCAAGTTTCTGCTGTATATTTCCTTGACGGTACGCACTAATAAGGGTACTGAAAACTCGACAACCCACTACCAGTCTGCCCTTCATTGGGCTCATCAAGTGGACGTGGTCCTCGATTTTCCATCGAACTTATATTCTGCGCTAGTGTAACTTGCAGATGAGTGTATTTCATCAGGTTCCTACAACCCGGTGTTCAGATAAAATTTAAGGTTGATGAGAAGTCGGGGCTATGCCCACGCTCCAAGAACGGCGAAACCTGCAGTGGGCCGTCGAAAAGATCTCAGCAACCGTATGAGTAGTGTATCCTTTTAGGAAAAAAATCACACATTGTCTGACTGAACGCCACGCTATCTAAACCAGTTTCACGCTTTAAATACTATGGATAGAGCACTAAGTTCCCCACAAAGTATGAGACACGTGGGGAGAACCCCTATGTCTGCAGCTTCAGAGTCGACTGAACATTCTTTGGATGACAGTCAACATACGGGTTTTATTAAACCAGCTTAACGAACTTGATAAGCAATCCCGAAAAGCAGCACGTCATGGAGAAATATGTCAACAGATCTACTCATTAGTAACTGAACACTATCAATCAAAAATTGTTCTTGCGAATTCGGCCCACCGTTTGCCTACCTGAATGCAGGTTAGTACGTCAATTAGTGAACCTAAGTGGACAAAGCCTAGACTTACGCTCAATAGTGTGAGCGGGCTGAGAGCTGTAGGACACGAGAAGCACATCCGAATGAAATACGCCGATAAAGGACTGGCTGAGTATAATTTGGTCATGTGAAACGTTTCTGTTTGCTGTCGAGCATCAACCTATTTCAGGAAATGCATGGGACCAGTGTTACCCAGATTTACAAAAACGTGCCAATCGCCACCGCCTGACTAAAAATTTTCGCATCGATTCAAAGTCACGGTTGTCTGTTGTCATCTGAACCGCAAATCCACTGATAACCGATCTGTGCTAATATTCTAACAGCAGTGTCTGAGATCGTTCGCACGAAAGATTTCACCAAGAGGTGAACTCCAGCCAAAGTCAAGTAACAGGAGGACAGACTCTCAAGGTGGAACAGCTGATAGGCCGCTTACCCACTAGGATGAGGTTGAATTTCAACTCACGGAAATCATTCTATTGTATCACAGATTCGATCTCTTCAAATCCAATAAGGTAACGGGAACAAAAACTACTCGGAATCGAACGGAAGGATATAGTAATAATATCTACGAACGTGTACAAATTAAAGAGCTTTTCGTTCTCGGAGTGGAGCCCAAGAGTACGGGGAAAATTTTTTTGTGAACGGCCTGAAGTAAAATATGAACCAAGAGAAATACATACCTGGGACGAAAATGCTGCCACGGAAGCCCAAAAGCCTTGGTTAGCTCCAAAACGGTAGGACCACCTTGTTTTTCTACCATCGTTTTATCTAATTTGATATTTAACGGGGACGCAGGTGCTTTCAGAGACTCGAGGTCTCGTGGCAACGGCTAGAAGGTAAACAAACTCCACTTAACTTACCTTTGTCGATGCATACGGTACGGTTCTTGGGGGATGCCAGCAGACTATGGTAGCTCCATCTGTAGATAAAAAGATGGCTCCACCACTGGATATTGATCAAATAGAAGTACAAAGCCCACCTATGGTTGGATGTTTCTTCTTTACTTGAGAAATTTCGTGAAATGGGTCTCCCAGTTGAACTGAAGGGGTAACGGGAAAAAGGCCCGTTTTAGTCAAGAAGCTATGGAAATCTACTTAAAACAATAGAGAGGTGCAAAGAATGACATCAAACGATCACTATACAGAGCGGCAGACCGACGCGGAAATGCCTAAAGGGGAATCGTATTTTAAGGTTTTAATCCTCTCGTTAAGTTATGGAGGATAACGGAATATTGGGAGCGGACATTTATTCTTCAATGTTTCAAACATCCAGGGGCGATCGTCGCTACAAGACAAGTAATCAGAATCGACTGGACAAGAAAAGCTGGATGACCAAATCTTACATTTGTTAAGTCAGCATCGTTAGCTGGAAAAGTTCATGAGGAAACCACTAATTAACAGAGCAAACAAAATGAATTCCGTTGAAGTAGATAACGACAAGGGAATGCTGAAGGCAAATAAGCACTCCTTTCAGTTGATTTCACTTGCTGTGCAAATTCTAACGACTGCAAAAAATACGAGAACGTCTGGCTATCCGTCACTAAGCGCCCACAGTTGTCCACATCCGAGGGGCACATAGTTCATTCACTAGTTTTTTAGAGTTTCGAATGGAACTAAATATCGGTCAGTTTTAAACAAATCCATCTACAAGCCCAGGTGTAAGACGTGCGCAACCCTTCCATTTTAGCAATAGCTTCGACATGGTGAGACTACTGCGGCTGAATCGAGCATGTGGCAAGTTGTGCAGTAATCTTCCGAAGAGCGCCATTTCGAAGGAGACAACTTTCCTTAGGGAGTGGTCTCTAGTCAACAGAGTTTACGTCAAATTGTGACTGACCGAGAGATTTCCTATACCCCCCCCCCAAGAAAGCAGCATCCCGCAAGAGAGTACTGTACTTAGTAATCATTCCAACGTTATAATTGCTCCTCTATGTTTTAGGGAATTTATTTCTCAGCATAAGCATCTCCTCGGTGTCAATCAATCGTCTCTTTCGTGTATTTAAGTACACCCCTATCTCCCATGACCGAGTAAATCAACTTCGTTCCATAGAATAGGATTCGGTTGTATGGAGCAATTGGTGGAACTATGCAACCAACTGTGCTCATAGACCAAAGCTTCAATGTGTGTAGCCGTACACAGCTTCACCTCGCAAAAGTAGAACGACTCGATGACAACGAGTTGGTCCGGTCAGTCTCCAATGTGTCCGCCACTCCTTCTATCTACCTCATCTCAAATCAATTGTAGCTGGAACCAACGCAAATTGGCCATAGGCTATGTGGCGTAAAACCGCCATGGCCTCGATTAGGGCTTCGTTCAACATCACTGTTCCTGGGGCATCTAACAGTTGGAGCTTAAGAATTCGTGTAATGATGCTTTTAGCTTATTGACAACTCTCGAAACTGATGCAAAAATTTTGCTGTTGAGGATAAGTGGCCAGATTCGTTACCGCTTCCTCAATATCGTTTACTATAGGAACTGAAGTGGTTTTCATAGTAGTCCCGTACCTCAGGCATATCGAGGGTAGTGTCAACTGTACGCACAAAGCGAAATGCAGTTAGCGGCTTACAACTACCTGACAGACTTGTTGGACTTCGACAGAAACTCTGCTCTTACCGAACAATCCTATCCGTAACGTCTACCTCTCTAACACGACCGCATGACAGAGAGATAATGCATCGCCGCTTCATAAATTCGAACTCTTTAAGTGGTTATTTTGAGGGGATTTGTAAATAGCCATCTGATAGAAAACACCCCACGCCATAATACTTAGTGCAGCATCAATATTCGATGCTGGTGAGCTCGTTTCAACCATAATTGATTCGAACGTCAAACAGATAGCGATGAAATCTATTTACCCAAGAGCCCCCACTGATGAGAAACCAATACCAGAAAAGACTGAAAACCCTATTCACCTGTGATGTCCCATCTTCGAATTTGAACTGCGACATTTTGCTATCTTAAAGTAATAGTACCGGCACACCACTAAAGAACTTTGGCCTTTAGGAATTCAAAATCAGTATATCGAGACGAGCAACACCGAGAACGTCAGTAGAAGCCCATAAGAGGAAAACCCTTGTTCATTTGGGCTAAACTGTAAGGAAATCTCACCATCAGTATTCCTCATTATAGTAAGTAGTTACGGAGAAATATGCATCAGAGAGAATATTCGAAACTATGGACCGAACTACGTTGCCGATCGTTTCTGTCAACGAAGATGCCCACGTGTGGCCATCATGATCAGATTAGAAAGAGGAAACCAAGCCCAGTGTTTATTGAAATGAGCAAATACGGTACGGGCTACAGAAACACTCAGAAACGGCAGTGACGTAAAGGGAACACTAGTAGCCGACTTAATTCTGGGGGCTGTATGCTTGATAATGCCAACTGCTCTACCAGGTTTAATTAAAACTGACAGACCTGAGGCAGGTGGAGCTGTCGGGTGGCGGCTTCGTTTTGATGAGTTCCGTACGGCTAAAAACAAGTCATACTGAGCATTACTGGTTTGCTTAATGGCATTTTTTCGTGCACTAGTGTTCGCTAATGCGCCTGGAGTGTAGTCGTGCAGTGTTGAGTAGCAGAGGTAAGCACACTAAAATGAAGCTGTTTTCAGCTCTGCGTCATAAAGCGTCCGGAGAATTGATGAAGAGCGAGCGATCATTTGGAAACAACTACAGCAGAACACAGAGGTGTTGTAGGCAGTTTCGGTTTCATGGCAAGGAATCGCGAAAACGAAGGATACTACAGGTTGAGTCGGAAACGAATCCGACTGCAATGTCAGCATTGCAGATAGTCGCACCCCACTCGTTTGAATCACTCAGTAGAGGTTGAGAAACTGCGAACAAACTTTGGTGATGAACGGAGAAAGCAGGCCAACTCAGTTAAAGGCCCGATACAGCAAATAATTCAGGATATATTGTACAACACGTTGGTAAGAACCATATATATCAACATAAACTTTGAATGAATACCTCATTTACGGTGTCCCTCAATTGAATGTACAGCGCAAAGGTTGTCTCGGGATTTAGTTGGGCCGATATCCGGCATTGCGAATTATCATCTACTATAGCTAGCACGCTAAGATCGATGAGTGAATTTCAATTTCACCATGCAACTTTTCAGGAACTATGGATACATTTCGGATACGGATATTGGTGGCAAACGGGTGTTTTAGACCTATTCGCAGTCCGGAGGAACAAATCCCCCTGAGAAGATATTCCTCCGAGAGGATGGCTTCGGTCAGCCTTATGGACGATCACTTTAATGGGGATCAACTAACAAATCCCCCTGAGAAGATATTCCTCCGAAAGGATGGCTTCGGTCAGCCTTATGGACAATCACTTTAATGGGGATCAATATTTCAAACGATGGTTGGCAGTCGGACTATTGAGACGAAAGTGATTACAGAATCATTTGGTTGTGTTCGCTTTTCTTGCGGCTGATGTGCGACTTGTGCAGGTTTTTGGTAGATGAGCAGGATTAATTCAAGGGTGAGAAAGGGCCTCAAGAAACTCAGCGCAACAAACAGGACCTTGTTAAAGTTCACGGGACATCGGAATATCATGGTGGATACTAGTACACAGATGAAATATAAACTAAGTGGGCGGTCAGAGCAATAAAATATTATCAGCGTGACGTTTGTAAGGCAGAACACTATGAGTCTCGTCACAGCTGCCTCTTTATCTTAGGCGGAAAAAAGTCGACCCAAGTTGGACCGCCCATGTTAAAACCATCTACTTGTCTATACACATTTTCTACAAAGGTGAGCTGGATAGTTTCCGTACACAGCAAAGTCCAATATCTGAACAGTTCAATTCGGAGACCCAGCAGAATGAAAAGAGTTTTATGAACTTCGTCGCCCATTAAAATACATAAATGACTTCCCCGAACAATGTTTTCTGCTGGAGACGACTCTATATACCAATGTTCGACTGATTAATTATGTGATCATAGTGTATCAAAACATTCAACTGGACTTCCAGTTGTATTCCCCAATGACTTCATTTTATTGTGCACAGAAAATATCCAGTTACGCTTTGAAAGAAAAGCCTAGTAAGCAATTGGATCCAGTCACCAAGAATGATCCATCAGGCCAAACTCTGGCCGATATTTTTCCGTCCGAGACATACAAGCTGTGATGCAATTCACCGCTCTCAAATTGATGATATTCTAATTTTCACGTCTGACCAACAAATCAATTTATCTCTAACCTCCGTAATAATATCAACAAAAACATTTCGGTGTCTCACAAGCGCAAACCCGATAACGGTGTTTTCATGACTAGACACCCAGACGTAATCCTTCGGCACTCTGCTCGCCGCAAGGTCACACGAAGTGGATGGTATCTTCGGTTCCATGGGCATTGCACCCGTCTACTATGAACCTATCCTGGTAAGAACACTTCCGCAGAGCCGCAAACATGCATCATAGATCAGTTAAAAAACGAACAGAACACTGAAAGAAATATTCAAGGCAAACGGTAGTCCCGAAAGGCTCATCATTCCACATAGTAAGGCACAACAGACGACCTCACCGAATCATGTAGTCCTCTGGCTTTCAACGACGATCACATGAAAATGAATATTTGCCAAAAGATTTAGGTCAACTATCTCAATCAATAGAGAATTCACATTTCATTCTAGTTACCTGAGTCCAACATTCTGCTCGATATGCTACCTACCAGTTCAACTTCAGTTTCTGCAACATTTACATCAGGAGAAAAGATTGAAATCCTTCACAAGGAGCATCTGAACAAAGTATTACTAGCGGGCCAGCAGTAATAAGACGCGAAACAATGGACCACAGGACACCTGATGCCATCGACAGCACATATAATAGGAGCAGATCACTTGTGTAACTCAGTCAACTCATTCTCAATCTAGTTGCTTGATCAAAAGTAACGGTTGCTAGCAACCAGTGAGGTGACTAACCAAGACTAGATGAGAGGCCTTGTGTGCACGGAGATGTTGACTAGAAACTCCTGTCTACTCAAACTAACATTTTCCCATTCCCTCGCCCGTTGGACAATGTATCGTTCTCCCGACACAATACACTACATAAAAGGTGCTCAAAACCCTTTGAAAACCCACCACCGGTTTCGATCACATGATAAACCCCAACAAGGGCAAAACCGGCAGTGAGCCGTCGAAGATTTCAGCAACCCTACAACTGGTGTGTTATGTCAAAAAATAAACTTCGATGCTTTGAATATCGCACCAACCGGAAGATGAAGAGGCTTTTGTGCAGCATACTCAGTTGAAAAAACATTATAAACGATGGCTCAGTTTGGTCTCGTTGACAACGTAGATTGCAAATGACCGTAGTTCGCCGAAAGTGTCATTTCTTCCGCTGCTTGCAGCTGTATGTCATGTAGGGAACAAGTGCTTTCGGTTCACAACTGAAAAAAATGAGATGAAATGTCCACACCTCGTAATTTATGATTTCTTGCTGTCTCAGCGAAATGTATAGTTTCTTAAATCCAACCAGTTTTAACTTGAATATTTTGATCCCTTCTCAATAATTCAAAAGTGGAATAGAGATAATCAGACCCATTTGATTATGTACTCGGTGAAAGAACATGGGTCGGTAAGATCGTACCATTGAATACAAGCACCGTTGAGTTGTGAGCGGGGGTTAACAGAACGTTCCATTAAGTTAGAAAGTGGCCCAAAAGTACACGGTAAGTCACTCGCACGTGCTTTGTTTAAAGTGCAATCTAGGGAAGAGTTGGTCTACAGAAATGTAAATAAAACAGCTAAACTAATGTTAAGTGAATAAACTGATGGACGTCTGCAAGTACACCTTACAGACTGACGCCAGCAATAGTTAAGTATGAGAAACAACCAAACTGTTAGTTTCTACTTGGATAGTTGAAATTTTTGGTTCGCTAGGGCCCAGGGAACCATGGTCAACCACTCACTGGTCAGACCAGTGGAACATTTGGGTTGTTCCTGTGGCACCCGGAAATGTGTGGGCTAGCCTGTGTGACATCAAGTTCCCAGACAACCTGAATAAATCTGGTTGTGAAAAGTGACGGCGTGCACCCTCCACTGTGAATTCGGCTGACACCAGTAATACATACTGGCGCTTGACCGCCATGATTAGCCATACGAATGAGTATGATTTCAGTTGACAGGGGGTAGGCCACAAGCCAAGCGCTGCTTGGCTTAGGATCGCGAAGCGAGAAGTCCTCTGATATGCGTGGCGGATTGACCCAACGAGCGCAACCTATGCAATGTGGCCAGATATAATAATAATAATAATATTAATAATGATAATATTCGTTCAGCTGCAACGTCCTTCTGGTGCCTAGCTGCCATGCCGCACGAAGGCGGAGGTACTGCCAGGTTATCCAAGCCTAGACAGGAGCAGTCGATATGCAGAGACTGGGTTCGAACCACGGACCTTCGGCCAGTAATTTCGCGCCTTAACCACTGAGTTGGCTGCAGCTCAAGTGAGTGACACATTGACGTGGTCATAAACCTGGCTCACAACACAACATACGAGGCTACACAAAATAGGGAAACAAACTAAAATAAGAAGATTAATTAAAATGGTGTCTGTTTGGGGACGGATTCGCAATGGGACGGATCCAGGACAATCGCATGTAGTTTCTTGGCCAACCTCTTGAAATAAAAAGTATCAGTTCGATCGAGCATACATCCAATATGGGGAAATTATCGGACCTAGTAGGTTGTGCTGGCACATTGTTGTCCAAGCCTGCAGTGCACAAAGATGGAGGAAACACAATGCCATCATATTAGCCACATCCGCGAGGAGTGTAATATGCCGAACAGCAAATAAGATAGTTGATGACAGGATGGAATGTGTTTTTAGCAGGAAGGAACGCGGTTCTCCAAGGAGAAATTACAGTTACCGCTCTGTGGCACTTCATGTTGAAAGCTTTGTTGATGGTGAGATTTGGCTGGCCATGTCAGGTGCTAGGACTCGTGACTAATATCAACCACTTATATGGGCGAGATGACTCAGGCTACAGGACGAATTTACTGACTGGGAAGTCTGTGGTTCGAGCCGGACCTCTGCATCCAGACTTCTCCTGTCTAGGCTTGGACAACCTGGCAGTATCCCAATAGTCGTGCTTCCTTCGGGTGGCATGACAGCTAGGCACAGAAATGGTGTTACAGCTTAACCACTGTTTTCTTATTTACATGTGGCATAGACGCCCGAGGTCTGGGTGACCTTATAGATCATTCGTGTGCCGCACACCATGTACTTGGAAAAGAACGTTCAGCTGTAACACTCTTCCGGTGCCTAGCTGCCATGCCGCCCGAAGGAAGCACGAGGGCTGAGATACTGCCAGGTTGCCCAAGCCTAGACAGGGGAAGTCGAGAGGCAGAGGTGAAGTTCGAACCACGGACATTCCGGTCAGTAAATTCGCGCTCTAACGACTTGAGCCCTCTCGTCCCCATGTACTTGGAATTTCTCACTTCTAAACTAATCAAGATATTGTTGGTGATATCGAGAATTCAAATGCTATCGTTCTCAATTTGAAGCGCATGTCTTCAAAAATCGGGGAGCTTTTCGAAAATGGAAATTTTTTATAGGGGTTTCAGGAACCACATAAAAGGAAGCCAAAACATATCAAGGAACGTCGCCGATAAGCCCAACCAAAATACGTAGTTTAAAGCAACCAAATGTCTGCTTCGTCTCGAGGGGTAAAATAAACCGATGGCAAGATACTGCAGACTGATCTGCCCATAAATGAATATTAACGACACGGATTACGGATAGAAATACGAAAAACAACTGCAGGTAACTGATGAAATTCGCTGCAGAAGTCCAACAAAGACTGACGAAACTTCATCCTAGATTTTCAAGTATGCTACATGCAGTTAATCATAACTCGTAATTCACAGGCTCGATTGTAATTAAGTTACATCCGGGCTGTCCGGACTGCAACGAGTACATAAATGAGGCACTTACTATTTTATGAAGCAGCCAAAGATACGGCTAGATGGTAGCATTCACAAACGGTGCAGCAGGCTTGAGGACGTTCGGGAAGCTTCTAGTGTGGGTAAAGCTGGAGGAATAAAAGAATCATACGACACTCCGTTTTATTAACTTGTCACGGGAAGCCAGAACTTAGTGTGTATGTCATACAAATAGCTACCCCACAAGAGTGAGGTGTAGAATGACCTCTTGAAAGTACTTAATACGGCTCCATGGTCTCTAAGATTATTCCAATGACAACCGTATCACAAAGCCTTAGAGAACACCCTTTGCTTTGAGAACCAGAAGTACACGGGATTTTCTCATCGTCGGTGGCCTCATACCAGTATCCAATGCTAATGCCACGTTAATCTAGGATCTAGTAGCAAAAGGATGGTTGTTCTTGTTATTATCAACGAATAGGACGGTGCGCGTACATAATGGTTTCAGTTACCAGTTTGTTCATTGGTGATGCAAGAAATGGTACGAGGCAGTTTTCCATTGGAAATCATACAGAGGGTAGCTAGGCGTGAATACATGTTTGTCTTTGAGTACCTCTTCATTAGTGTCGACAAAAGAGATAATCGTCACGCAGTTAAGCCATTAGTTAGTACGACCTTCAAGACCCACCGGCAATTTATGACCCAGCTTCCCCAAAGCGGCTCCGTCCTGCACTGGTTGAGGGTTTTTCAGGATAGCCGGTTTGCGGTGTATGAGATGGGTTTCATTATCTATGGAGTACAGTCGCTAAAAACATCGTTTGTTGGACAGTTCCTTAAAAAGCCACTCAAAATGTGTAGGTATCCCGATCTGCTGTTCACACCAAACCACAACAATGTCGATTGTCATTGGAGTTTAACACCTTCCACTCGCGATAATTAGACCTCTAACTCTAAAAACGTAAAACGCACCGCAATTATGCAAGCTGAAAGGCTGACATATCTGACGAAGAATTTATAAAAACGCCTTCTTAACTCTCTTACAACCGCACAAGCACTGAATATCAGACAGAACAGTGGCACTGCTTGAATCTCGGAGAAGTGTTCCCCACAGTCCAGAACATGACTCAGTACGACAAATTATCAGACGCGAAGTCAGACTGAGCGAGCATGCCAACCGTGAGACCTGGTGGACGAGGAAGGATAAGGAAATAGAAGGGCGCAGAAAGTCGCGAATGCCAGCGTATCTCGGTTGATCCGTGCGGCCGTTCCACGAAAGCCGCCCGCGAGCGAAAGCATGAAGGATCAAAGTGGTGACCATCTTGAATAGAGGGACGACCGCTGGGCCGAGCACCTTGAACAATCTTCATAGACACTTATAGCCACTCAGTTGGATCGGGTAACTGCACTAGAACCCTGAACGGTGAACCTGGAAAGCCCTAAGGCCACGGAGGGCATACGTTGACTCAAGTGCCACTGAACTCCAGATCCAGATGACCCCCAACTCGCATTCATCAAGGATAGGAGTGAAGTCACCGCTTGCCTAATTTATTTGCCTCTATTTTCGGACAGGAGTATGACCCAGAAAACAAGGGAGAATCAAAGATAGTGCCCATACCCATAGTGGGTATGGCAATCACAGATGAATCAGTCTGACTCCAGTCGTAACATTCGTCGTTCTTCTGGATCTGAAAGCGGCTTTTGACTCTGTCAATCGTCAGGAACTTTGGCGGCGTCTGGCAAGCAATAGTGCCCAAACTAATATCCTTTACGAGGGCAGTGTATTCGAACCCTTGTGAACAGCTATGAGTATACGACAAGATTCCGCCTTAGTTCACCACGTCCAATGGTGTAAGATAAGGTTGCTCTCTCTCTCCCTCGCCTTTCCTTTCCAAACCTGTTACTAATGTGTTGCTTGAAGTCTTTCTGCCTGCTTCTGAAAGCTCGGTGGTCGAAATTCTCCCGGGATATTGAGCATGCGGACGGCATTGCTCTGCTTGGTTCAGATCCTTTAGAAATGCAAACCACTTAAAATACATAAACAACTCTGTCACATGGCTTGGCGTGCGCTTCACACCTACAAAGTGTAAAGTGCTGCAGCAATAATGAGTTGGAGCCAACCGAAGTGGCAGTTATATAAGTTCCGGTGGAGTGGCTGGAGATGAGATTAATTCTCGAATCGGGAAGTCCGGAGTAGCGCCGAAGTGACGTCAGTTTGTCTGTCAAGGGCAGAGTTTACATTGCAGCAGTGTGATTCATACTGCTTTATGTATCGGAGACGTAGCCTCTACGCGCATAGAAGATTTGAAAGATGTCAGAGTTAGACCATTGGTGTCTCCGAAGCATTGGTGGGGTCTGATGGGATCATCGGATCAGTAAAGCTGAGGTACGCCAGATGGTCTTAGGAAGAAGGAACTCTCCCACGATAGATGAATTATCCACTCTTCATAGGTTATGCTGGTTAGGACATGTACTCCGCATGCCAGAGGATCGTCTGCTTCGCAGGGTTCATTCTGCCCAGCCCTGTGCTGAATGAAAGCGACGAAGAGTTGGACAGTGTATGACCTGGCAGCGAAGTATGAAAACACAAACCAATAAACTGAGTGGGATCGACAACTGCCGCCGTCCCGGATGTGGACCCCGAGACCCAACTCACGAATGGGTAATGACAATGGCAGAAATGACCTAATCGCGCAGTCAGTGGCACTTGTGCATCAAAGCTGTCACCTCCGATGCGTAGCTACCCGGTTCCGAAACTAACTGAACACGCCATCGCCTCCAATATTTGGCTGTATCTCCCATGCTCTCCCACTTTCCGGTGATCGAAACTTTAGCAGCTGGAACCAGTGTGCCCATGGTACATGATTTATAGCTGACACATTGATTGATTGATTGACATTTCACGTATGCATTTACTGACTGTAGATACACATGTCTGCAAAGGGCAAACGGAAAACTCATTGAAGATAAGATGATAGCGGCCACGAGCAACAGAAGATGAAGGTCCTTTAAAGTTGATGCTAATTCGTTCGAACGGTTGGGTCGCTTCGATGAGGGTAGGGGGTGGTTTGTGAAGTTGGGGTTTGACGGCGGCACGAACCTTACATTTTGAAGTGATGTCCTTTACATCTTAAAGGGAAAACGGCAAGTTTTTGGAATGAGCAAAGTCACGTCTGCGATTAATTCCGGGATGGTACAAAGAATCATGAAGTTCTTCTATCATTGCCGATCACGTTGGCGCAGAAGTTATGGGATAAGGCGCCAGCCACCAGACTGTCTTTTCCAAGTCTGACATCGTTCGATTGTGCATCCCCGGATTTCGACGCCTCTTATTTTGCCATTCTGCGACACATCGTGTATAAACAAAGCCAACCGTCGGTCAGTGGTAAGCTAGAGGTATTTCCCGAAGAAGTATTGTTTCCATTTACCGATAGACCCAATAATGGCGCACGCCTCTTTCCCAATAACAGAATGATTGTTTTCGGTCGGTGTCAGTGTTCTAGAGGAGAAGGCCACCGGTCGGCTGTTCTAGGTCAAAGGTGCGGCAGTGGCTATGTGAGGTATCCGTCTCGACAACGAAACGTGCATTGTAATCGACTGTCACGACTATAGCGTTCTCTAACTGGCTGTTCAAATGTTTGAATACCTGTGGTACACACTCCAGTGGGGGTGAAGTTGTATTTTTGATATGCACACTGATTTTTCAGAAAGCATGTTGTCCATTGCAAGTAACGAATATGGCGCGTTCATAAATGATCTGGCTTGAAAACTGTTTCAGAGACTTCATAGCCGAGAAGGCGTATCTGTTTGGCTTCATTGATGCTTTTCTTGCAGGTAAGGCTAATTCCGTATTTCTTTATTACTGCGTAGAAAGATTTGAGGTTCCGGTCATGCTCGCTTTGGGCAGTCCCACAAATAGTGACATCAATGTAACCGTAGGTGCCACTTACGTTTTCAGACTTGATTATATGGTCACTAGTAAGCTAGATGCATGCCACTCCATTGGTTACACCGATAAGGATGTGACAGAACTGAAACAGTTACCCGCATGCTTGAGAAGCGGTTTCCGGTTCGTCTTTCGTACTTATTGGAACTTGTTGGTAACCATTCAATAGGTCTGAGTTAAACACACCATCGTTGCACATTTATTCAATCATTTTATCCAATCGTGGTAACAGATAAGCGTTTAGGTATGTGAACTGAATACCGGTCCACTACCACACGTCTTATATAGTTTGAATTTTTGTGACCAGTGTTTGAGCCCTCCCGTCACGAAGAGACTGGACCTTACCGTGGTGTGACGGCTTGCACACCTAAGCAACCCACTGAGCTATAATGGAAGGTGTCCCCGCGACACTCATAGAGTCTCTAATACCAGGTTGGTTAATGGTTAGAAGTCTGACAAACACGATCTCCTGGCACTCCAAGTTGGGGGTTGGAACACGTGGCGACTTGTTCCGTAGAAATGGTAATACATTTGCATTTCCTGCCAATCACCGCTGCCTTGCGGTCAAGCTTTTGAGCCAAAGGCTTTGGTTGAGGACCCTCTTCTTGTTTAAGTGTGGGCGCCCTGGTGGTATCCCAGCCCACGTACAACCATGTCACCAACAATACTCTCATGCCACATCGGCCGTCGCGTGGTGCTATCAGCCGGGTCGCCTTACTCGCAGCATACAGCAGGGCGGGTAAGCGAACACAGGCTACTGCTGACGCCTCCCTTCTTTCTCTTTCGCATACTTTTTCTTTATCCCCCATTTAATAACTCTCTCCTTGTAGGCCCAGAACTTAGGACTGATGACTCTGTTCGTCTTGCACCGGTTTGCGTGCAACATCTGCTCGTCACATGGCGCCGACATCCAAATCAATCCTAAAGCCTCGACACCCAGTCTATCTAGCTGCCTTCAATGTCCACACTCTGAAGCAACCGGGACAAGCTGGTCTTGCTCTCCCACTGGACTCGCTTGCATTGATTTGTGCTGTGTTTCAGAAACAAGAATTCAAGATGCAAGCACAGTGATTGAGCTAACCGCGCCATCAGCCCTCACTCGCTCCCGGATACGCACCTCTGGTGATGCAGAGGCTGCTGCGACGGAATGTGCACAGGTTGATATCGTCCTAAGTCAAGGGGCAGAAGTATCGTTGCTTGACTGGATACCTACTGATAGTCGCCTCTGTGCGCTTCGTCTGGCAACGTCTGTTGAGTCTCACAAACGGGATGTTGATCGCTGTCTGTTTATCGTATCTGCTTATTTCCCGACTGACTGTAGCTCCGACGTCCTCCACGGAGAGCTAAAGCTCGACTATACCTTTATCGAACATTCAGCTAACTTCGGAAAGAATAACGTATTCATCTTCAGATTTGTAACGTCGAGAAGTTGTGGTGATAGGCTTGAAATCAAGTGGGAGGGGGTTAGGGAAAACAGATGATTCGATGAGTGAACCTCGGTTCTCGCCGAAGGGAATTTCAGCGTTGTTATGTAGTACAAGGAGTTGTGGTCCAAAAGTACATCCGTGCATAGATTGGGCAACAGCGATAGTTTGATTTTTCGTGAGCAATAACTCTGTAATCGATGGATACGTAGCAGTAGGTGCTAGGTGAACACGACAGAGACGTAGATGCCGTGGTGATTACATAATCATTAGCGCACCTCTTCCAGCCACGTGTACGGATTACCAAAGATGTATAACTGGCCGAATTTCGTGTATCTATGAGGGCGTGAAGCGCTCCGTTCAGGTTGGTGGTCCCCGTGGTAGACTAACAAACTAAAAGTGGCCTGTTGTTTACGTGCCTAAAATAACTTCTTTGGGTGTCTGTGTTCAGAGGCCATCCGTCCCTAATAACCGAACATCACATCATTTGGACGGATGTCTCACGTGCAGGCTAAGGACCGAACGAAGTCATGCCCTGATTGGTCAGAATGCAAGCCATCTGGATCGAGCATCTTCAGCTCGACGCTCCTCGCCACCTCACGGAGATTCTAGCACGACCTTGTGGAACATTCTGTCATTGCCCTATAAATACGGTTGTAATAATTTTCCTATGCCTCCATAATTAACTGTCTGAGGCTACCGTGCCTTCTGATATGCCATAGTGGGGGAGCAGGGAGCCTAGGAAACGTACAGAGTTCCATAACCGTTCTGCAAGTCCCAACACCCTGGGACGCGAACTCACTGACCGGAAAGTGCGTGGCTCCAACCCAACCTCTGCATCTCGAGTACTCTATCTAGACTTGAAGAACCTGAGAGTATCTAAGCTTCTTTCGGGTGGCATGGCGGCTAGGCACCGGAATGGTGTACATTATTACATTATCACTTATTTTCATGAGGTGTGGAATCAGAGAGGTGAGTGTAACGGGTTAACTGTAGACGTCCGTATAGGCGCTGCGGCCGCAGAAGATGATATCAGTTGGTCATGCAAGTATAACTGAGCTTGTTTATGAGCTAATCCTGATGACCTAGCCAATTCATATGCTTCATCCAAAGGACTTCATATTGGGCCCGAAGCCTTACTCTGATGACAGCAGAATGGAGCACGCTGTTCACAACGTTTGATGCTCGTCGGCGGATATCGCCTTCAAATAAAATTTTTTAGCCAAGGGTTTAAGCTTTTGAGCAGACTGGTATATACCTTGGCTACTGCCTTGTTTATGTGTTTGTAGATGGCGAGCATAAAATATTTACTTTGGATGAACGTACAAATTCCCAAGCGTACTAATGACAGTCAGCAATGTAAACACAAACAGGTGCATCCAGAAAATGAATCAAGGTTACTGTTTTTTAGGTTAAACGAGTCGACAATGTCCAGAAATGCTTGGAAGTTTCGGAACCAGTGATTCCAGTGTGCACTGGCCTCTGAAGAATGCCGGTCTGTGTCGAAACACTAGTCACAGCAGCCTGACCGCAAGGAAGCGGTGTTTGGCTGGAACTGCAAGCACATTGCCACTCGCACCGAATACGTCACCACATGTGTTCCAACTCCCAACCTGGAGAAGCAGGGGACTGTTCTTCAGACCCCTAATCATTAACCAACCAGGTATGAGATACTCTACGAGTGTCGCGCGGATACCCCCAGTATAGCTCAATAGGCCGTCGAGGTACACAAACCGCCACACCATGGCAAGGTCCAGTCTCTTCGTGACGGCTTTTGTACTTAAGTAATCTGATATGGGTTGTACGGCAGCGACGTATCAATGCTGTATCCAAAGTTGCTGCCAAGGATGATGATGCAGCCCAGTTCAGTCTAACAAAAAATCATTCAGCTGCAACACACCTTCGGTACTTAGCTGCCGTGCCTCCCGAGAAAGGGGCCAAGGGCCGAGATACTACCAGGCTGCTCAAGCTCAGACAGGAGTGGTCGCGATGTAGAGGCTGTGCTCAGTCCATGGACCTCCCGAAATCAAGTTCGCGCTTTAACCGCCGAGCTATCTCCAGCTCCCATTTAATTTTGATACTTGCGTACGTTCGGTGTAAAGCGCATAGAAAATCACAGGACAGCTTTCCTCAGATCATTTGGCGGTGGATAGACTATGAAGCACCTTGAGCAACATCGTACGCATGCTGTGGGCCCTTAAGGTCCTCCCTGGTCCCACACCTGGGTTAGAGGATATAGCGAGCGTTTTTGCGGCAATTGTTCCAATTAAGAAGTTTGAAACACAAAGGGACAGAGAGCATCCCTGGCGAAAACTACTTTCGTTTAAGAACTCAGAATGTCGCACGTAAAATCATACGCGCAAACGGGCGTTCAGGTGTCAGAATTAGAAATGTGACGAATTGTTTCGGAAAACATCGAAAACATCGCATGACTATTCAAATGCTTCCATTAAACTTAGGAAAATTATAATAAGCCAAGCGCTCTCTTGTTTTATCTGAATCAGCAGCGATGCAAAAAGCCACTAAACCCGACGCCTAGAACTCCGTCCATAAGGTTTCGAAACACAGCAAAAGCTGCGCAGAGTAATAGCCAAGGGAGCGTCCCTCCAGTGTTTTCACGAGGTCTTCCGGCAAAGCTGACGCTTACACTGGGGTGATATCTGAATCGGTACGCTAGGAAATAGTGTAGGGAATATCGTCATTATTATGTTGATCCGCAAATCATAGGGACAAACTCACATGGGACGACCGGAACGATAGCGTTAGGTACAAGAATGAGAAAATCCTACCTATCCGCCCGCGTTCCGAGATGACCCAAAGGCCAAATCATTCATCAGCCAAGACCTCAGNGATAGAGTTATCATTCCACTGACTCAGCGAGTGGCCGTTCTTGAAAATCTGCATTCTGCAAGAGGGAGTGAGAGGACGAAATCTCTTGCACGTTTGTCATCCTGGTGGCTAAAACCGGACAATACTGTAACCAGTAAACTGTATCTTTGATTGACGCGTAATGTTAGAACCTCCGGGAAGGCAAAACAAAGTCGGAGCTGGGTTTCTATACGGTACTATTAATGTAAGACATAAATTCATAAATTACACAAATTTCGACAGTGGCTACCCATCCAAAACAAATGGTTCAATTGGACTACAAAAGTGCGAACCAAATGAGCAAACAGGCTCCCACCTGAAACAGTCACACGTGCATAGAGTCAGCCACAAATGGCTGAATAACCTCAAGGCCAAATGAATAAAGTAGTAAGGTCAGACAAACGCCAGTTTATATGCACGCACTTAACACAAAAGTGGAGCGGGATTTATCAACAGAGACACAATAAACGTGGGGGAATTTTAAATGTTATCGTAATGGACGATACACTGACATCAATTAGGTTGCTAAGATTCATACCAAGTCTTCATATTCGTATCCGTGGCCAATTAATTGTAGAATATTTCAACGTGTTCAAGGCGACTGCTGCGGTCCTTTTCTTCGCAAATACTATGATTTAATTTTCATTGATGCATATTTACGTTGGCATGGAGTTTTACTAACTACTACCCCAAGGGCAGACTTCACACAGCAAGGGTTGAGGATTGAGAGCCATGAAGTTGTACCAACTGATTTTGTCACTGACAACGGTACAAACTTCACTACAAAAATCGCCAAATGGCTAAAGGCTCTTGGATTTCTACATCTGTTCACCACTCCAAGACATCCCAAGTCGAGTGGACTCGTTGGAAATTTTGTCAGAACACTGAAATTAGCCATCAGTTTATTCTCTCTTAATACTTTTGTGGAAATAGACCGTAGAGTTGATAATTTTCAGTGTAATACACGAATGCTGTTCAGTTTGATACTAGGAAGAGTCCCGCCTTTTTAATTTCGCTAGTTGCGTATAAGTCCTGACTGTGCCAAAACGGCCGATGTTACGCTTCTCAAAGGCAATGATTTGCGACTTGCTACAGGAATAATACTTTTATCAAATGGCAAACGTACGGCCACGATTCTTGATTTGGATGATCTCCCTAGTCACTGGAGACATTGATCACGTTGAGTTCAATACCAGAGGTCAGTCTGTTAACGGCACTCCTGCTGTTTCAAACATTAATGAATCCTTTGTAGATGATCTTATGGCACCCAAACAAAACGTTATATCTGAAAAACCTACTACCAACGAAGAACCTGAAGTTCATTGGTTGTGATCAGGTGGCTGTTGATCTGTTCGCCGAGCTTGGCAATTGGCTTGCAAACGTTTCGTCACCATACGAGGAGACATCATCAGTGCGCAGTTGGGTGGGTACTTCTTCCTTGCCTGCGTGCGTTTATATAGCATTTGAAGACCATCTGTTATCTTCTGACCTGATTGACTACATGGGGTTTACGATTCTCGTGAATCTATTGATCCGTTTTTTATCTTTGTTGCGTTGTGGTCGGCGTTCCTTTGTGTTGATTGGTAATTCCAAGCCCTTCCATTTTTAATAGTTCGTTCTCCGGCCTTGATTGGCATTGCGTTGTGGTCTGACCTTCTCGAGTTCTGACGTTCTTGAGCTTGATTGGTTCCTTGCACCGCCCTATTTTCTCCATTGTGACGGTTAGTGTCCTCGCTTCCGTTTGTTAATTTGGTATTTCGTTTGAGTGCCTCCTCCAATCCAACTGATGCGTCCGTTTGGATGGGGCTTTCTTGATTCTCTTATGAGTTCCTCGTCTGGTTACTTTTGCGGCTCGAAGCTCTATGGTTCTTGTGTTCTCTTATTCTTAGTTGTTGGTAAATAGGATCAATTTCGATATGTTTGTTGATAGTTCATTCGGTGGAGTACCACGCTTCTATAAATCCGCGTTCTTTCTTCGTTCTTGCTTGACCCAGTATGTGAACGTCGCTCCAGTCGAACTCGTGTCCTTCTTGATCTTTGTGTACGTAGATGAGAGAGAATTGATCGTGTCCTTCAGTGGCGAGCTTGTGTTCATGTATTCTGGTGGAGAGCTTCCTTCCTGTTTGTCCTATATACCGTTTGTCGCAGTCCTTGCATTGGATCCTGTATATGACATTGTTCTTCATCATTGGATCTAATTTTTCCTTTGGTCTTGATAGTGTCCTCCGCAAGGTGTTTGCCGGCTTGTAAGCGACCGTTGTATTGTGCTGTCGTAAGAGCCTTGCCGTCATTTCAGCGGTGTTCTTGATGTATGGGAGTGTGATACGTTTGCTAGCATTTTGTGCTGTTGCATCGATCGTATTTGGCTTCTTGAGTGATCTCCAGATGAAATTCCTTGGGTATCCATTTTTCTGAAATAATTTGTACGGGTGTTTTTCTTTGATCTTTGATTCTGTTGTGCTGCAGTGTGTCTCGATCCGCTTAAAAAGTGTCCGAATGCAGCTTCGTTTGTGACAATTTGGATGGCTGCTGTGGTAGCTGAAGATTTGGTCCGTATATGTCGCCTTTCTGTAGACCTCAGTTTGCAGCTGTCCGTTTGGTAATCTAGTGATGAGGACGTCCAGAAACGCCAGTTTTCCGTTGTTCTCTTCTTCGATTGTGAATTTGATGCCGTCGAAAACGTTGTTTAGCAGTTGGCTTACTCGTTGCAGTTCGTTTCTCTTGATGATCACAAATGTGTCGTCCACGTAACGGATCCATATTTTGGGATTTATATCGGGCAACACAATTTGTTCCAATTTTTGCATTGTGATTTCTGCAATAAATCCTGAAATTGGCGATCCCATTGGTGTCCCTCGTAGTTGTTCATAATATTCTCCGTTGAACTCGAAATGTGTGATCAGGCATAAGTCGAGTAATCTACAGAGGTCTTCTTTCTCTAGCGATCCAGTTCGTATGTCGTCGTTGTCCAATAATTCGGCCACAGTTGTATTGGCCAAATCTAGGTCTACAGACGTGACTAGTGAGCTCACATCAAATGAGACCATTATTTCGTCCCGATCGATGCTTACGTTTTTCAATTACTCCAAAAACTGTCCCGCATTGTTGATTGAGTGTTGAGATCCACCTGAGACGTTTCAACCTTTTTCATACTTCTTTCGAAAGATTGTAGGTCGCTGTTCCGGGAAGTGATACGATTGGTCGGAGAGGTATTGATTTTTGTGTACCTTTGGGAGAGCGTAGAAGCGGGGGGTGGCCGAATCACGAGCTCTCGTTCTCCAATATTCCTCTTTTGTAATCTTGTGGAGATCTTGAAGTTGCTTTAAGTTCCTATTTATTTTGTTTGCTAGCCGCTTGCTTTGGTCGCGTTCTAAGCGGCGGTATGTTGTAGTGTCGTCAAGTAGTGCCTTTGCTTTATTGATGTGGTCCGGTTTTTCCATGATCACCGTTAGGCGTCCCTTGTCCGCCGGTAGAATCACAATGTTTTCATCCTTTTTTTACTTGTTCACTGCTTCTTTTTCTTTGTCGGAAAACACGTTCAGTGGTTTGTTGCGTGTGATGGCTGGAACGACAGTTTGACGAAGTTGCCGCTGAGCGTTTTCATCGAGTCCAATAGATTGCATCGCTGCTTCTAGGCTGGCTAAGTACTCCAGGTTTGTCGCGTCTTTGAAGTTGAAGTTGTCCTGAGGCAGGCCTCCCTATGTTCATTGACTATTCTTTCGTACTTTCTAATGCGGTTGTGAGCGTCTGTAATCATGATTCTGACCATTCGTCCGCCATTCTTTCTGGCTATTATCCAAGCTTGTGGGTGGTTTATTGGCGGTCGGTAGGTTACGCTACGTGGGAGGACGTGTTTCCGCAGGCATTCGTGGAGGAAGTATAGCTGTTGTCGTGTGGAGGCTTGTCGGCAGGCGAAAGTCTCCCATCGACGGGCTGCTTTGAGCGTGGAACGCCCGAAGTTGTTGGTAATGCGTTGAAGTTCCAAACCCGAGGAGATCCGAAAGATTAAGGTCAAGACACCACTGAACTATAAACATCCACACACCCATTCAAGGCGTGGCGGGTGTAATGAACATGATTGATACTGTATTCATTGCTCTGTTCATTATTCTCTTGTTTTATTATTCTAAGTGCAGTACATATACGTCAGTTCGAATCTACACGTGCTACTTGTTGCTCTATGCCGAATTTCGATTTTCTAGTCCGTCTGGTTATACCGATATGCATGCTGAACTTCACTACCACAGTTACGTACGTTCTGGCAGGAAAGCTTACAACATTCTTTTTACCTGGTGTCCACTAAGCTATTGAGGTCCTGAAATGAAAAAGAGATTTGTTTGCCAAAATGTCAGCAGGAAGTCCGCGTTAGATTCCTCAGGTAACTTCAAGAAGCGATGATATTGGATCGGCATGAAGCTTCAGTGCCTGTGATTTCATTAGTGCATCTAGAAAAACCGTTGTTTGGTTAATGTGATCTGTTAAAAAAACGCATGTAGGGCTTCTGCAACAACGAAAACGAGAAAGGTTAATATTGTGCACGGAGACTTATAGACGTCGTTTTTTAGCGGTCTTACATCACGAAGATTAGAATACATTCACGCTTATGATGGAGCCATCAATTCTTCTGCCTCTGACTGACTGTCCAAACTATCATTACTAACATTAATACCATTCACGGATTCACGGCTTGATACACAGGATCGAGGCTTTCGTCCAAGTTTCCCGAGTCGGTTTTGTTCTTGTCGTTCAGCGGCTGTCGTCCACCTGAAAGGCACAAGCAAAAAAGGGTGTAGAACTGCTCTCTAAGTTCTCAGCGTGGGACAGTATGCTTGTCAGCGCAAGGACTTGCATAGATAAGTGTCTAATAGTGTCTACCAGCACTGTAGTATACAAGCATGGGTTTTAAGTTAGCTCCCAGTGGAAGCAAAAACAGCAGGGCACTGTGCTGCGATACTATTGTCTGGTCCAGTGCAAAATCATTGCAAGGCTTTTCGCCTGACTGTTTGATAATCAGACCTCTGCGCTTTGTTGGGAGGGGGCGGGGGCTAGAAAAACACAATTGTGAGTCACAACATAGTCACTCAGCCGACCACAGTTAAAACGAAGCCGTCGCTTCCAAAGGTTTCTCCTGGGCGAAACTGCTACGACTCACGCGTATCATATTCAAGCATCAAATGTTGAATGTGGTGTTAACCACTGATCGCCAGTGTGGGGCACCTGCTTTCTCAGGCTACCAGTGTCATTCATCAGACGGTGGTTGGTCACATTGTCAAAGCAAATCCCCTCGGATTGCACATGGGCAACTAACATACGAGTGACATAAAGCTCACTAGCCGTGTGATAGGAAATGAACCTTTGATCTCTACCGCGCCGTATTCTAAAGTCGCGGCGAAATCTGGTTGCTAGTGCGGTGATGAAAAACCGAATGTGCAAAATGGTGCAAACGAGTCATGCGGCGAGAGGTATTGGCTGTTGGCAGTGTATAGAACCAAAATACCCTTTCGTTGTTTGATGCGTATGTGATGTCTATTAACCTCACAAATATGGACTCAGCTCAAAATGACAGATGGACACATCTCTGGCAAAATGAACTTGTGCCACCAATTTATTCGCAAAGAAAGCCTTTGCGAGCTACGGTTCACCCATCGTTTCCCTGAACAGCCTAAACATCTTGCGCACAAGATCAAACTGCTCGTCCTTTACCCGTGCCATTTGAAATCGGGAAGGTTTGGAGCTCGTAATTACTTGCAATAAATTGGTGGTTTCACAATGAACTATCCAAAAGCGATCATCGCGTGCGTTTGATCGAAGTCACTTGTGCGGAACGCCGGAAGACCGCAGTTGGTATGCTCTGGCGACGCATGCGTGGCTTCGGGCAGCCTCCTTGACTGAAACACTATTGTCCATTCGCATTCATGAAGGTTTGCAAATATTAGATTGGGCGGGCAGGAAGATCACGCTTTCGAAACCCCGTTGAGTTGCTCGGGATTAGGGTTTCCGAGAATTTCCAAAAAGGGGCGATAAATTGAGGATAAAATATTTGGTGGTCAGAGAGCGGAAATATGCACAGGAGGTAGGTTCTTCCAATGTGCCATATTTATATCGGCGAATAAAAGAGACGAGGGAAAGGATGTGCAGTGTTTGATTGAACTAATTACAAAAGAATGATAATTCAAAGAGGATGGTGTTTTCACCGTCACTGAGAAGAGTAGAATAAGGATTACTATCAAAATCCAGTGAATATTTACAAGAAAATAAGCCGTATAGCGAGAAGTTTTCTTGAGACGCCTGAACAAACAATGCATTGCTATAAAGTTAACGAATAAACCGAGAACGAACAGCGGAATATCAGTCTCCTGGACCGCGAGCTATCTGTCCATACCAAACATGAATTATCAGTGTGAATTCACAGAACGTTCACACATTGGGACAGGTACTTGCATTGTATTCGTCCTTCTTATACCACGTCAAACACCCAGCTGTCTGACCGTCGGTGAATCGTGTTGAGCAGCTATGCTCGGATGGCCCCATATGAACGAATGAGGTTAATCAACTCAGTGTGGTCTTACGAAAAAACAATTACTCCATAAGTCTGATTTCTCAACAAGTAGGGAGAAGGCTACCAAAATCCATGAGCCATCGTCGTAATACCCTATAGAAATAGTACTTCAGATACCATTTGAAGTACATTTCAGGATTATGATATTCAAAAATTCTTCCGCGTTTATAACAACCTGCAATGGCACGTTGGAAGGGTTAAAGGCTGTGGATCCAAAAACACGGTAATACTACCGAATTCCCCTTGCAGAATGTTTAGCCAAAAAATAGGCCAAGCAGCCAGGCAACCCCATTTTCGAATCGTGGAGCACGAACAACATGCGGGTTTTCCTCCACTAAATCCAATCAAGTTAAAAAAATATGAGCAGGATCCAGCTATCGCACGGCATGCACTTGACTCAAGCCATCAAGTTAACCTCAATGGCACATGTATAGTTTAGTCAGGATTCAAGTCGCATGTTAAACGGCCGTGTGACACAGCACTAGAGATCAACACATAACCGAACTTAGTCAGTCGTAGTAAAATGCCGGTTTGTCATCTGTCCGGCTTGGAACTGGCGCATGCAATATAAGGCGTGGTGGCCAGAGTAATCTCATCAGTGATCCATCGCAGCCAGCACAACAAAAAAACTGAGGCGGATCCCAGTCAGATTACATAAACAATCAAGCGTGCACTCAGACAGAGCCAACGATTGCCTACACAAGCTGGCAATAACTGGCTCTCAACTGATCGCACCTCAATCAAAAGACGTGATAGCGGACTCAAATAGCGCCGCAACTGACTCGTATTAAATAGATGGTAGATAAGCCTGGAAATGTTAACCCGCGGCTCTCAGAACTTCGGTTTATATCACCTCCCACTTCGCCGTTTTTGCGTTTAAACATTCCATAACAAGTTAAAAGCAGCTTTACATGTTCTTTTGTGTTTTCTACATAAATCGGCTTCGCTGGCTGGGAGAATTCTTGGTTAAAGTTGCGAACTCTTCCATTTTTAGCTTCAATTTTTAGGCTCTTGCATGATTAATGGGCCGGATTTGCTGATTTTTTGGATCGACTTTGTCTGACTGGGCGGTAAACCGATAGCAAGATTGTAATTGGGTGCACCGGGTTGACTGCCTCGGTGCCATCCCAATTTCCATTTATTTTCAGACGGATTGGCGCTTGCTTGCATTGACCAAAATGCCAAAATGTTTCGGAAGATAGATAAGCAGGATAAGCATCTCTGCGTCCGTCACAATGAAATACATTCAAATCGATGGCGCAGCCCCCAGTTTGGCTTGTGTGGCGGTCAATTTTACACCCTTATCAAGGTGTCTTCTGCTGCGCGGCGGATGACTATTGTGTCACGGCGTTATGGAGAATTGCAGAACTCTGGCAAAATTTTGACGAGAATGAGCACCGCGACCGGGATCATAAGCGGCTAATGGGTCCAGCAGCATACGTTACCACCAGGTGATTGCCATTCAGTTCTCCCACGCATTATTAGATTATGGTTTTGGTGGGTAGGTGGGTGCATGGCATGTTGGTAGTTTCACCACAAGAAGCTGCGGGCACCATCCAGTGGCGAAAGCCGCTCACGGCTTCAGAGGGAACGGTGGGAAGTGACTAAGAACCCATGCTTGACCTGCTGACATGCAGCGAGTGTGAAACCTTTGCTACGCAGTTGAAAATCTTAACCATGTTGGCCTAATTAATCAAAGAACTGGTAACAGAGTCTACGAGTTGGTTTGCACTACAAGTTTCAAAAGTACCTTCGGAATTAATGGCGAAGTAATGTGCGACGACAGTTTAAAGCATCTGTACCGAAAGTCCCAAAAACTCGTCACTGATTTGCATACCATCCCGTTTTGGATGCCAGTGTCCGGAAGATTTGTCTATTTGGTGAATTATCGGCCAATTTACTTTCAAAGATTTTCAATTGGAATCTTCGCGCCTTTTTCACCACGTTGCACATTATTCAAAAAAAGAACCGCGCCTTCCTCCTATTGGGGCATGTGATTCATTCATAATCCAGCATTCTGATTGGTTGATTGTGCACAAGCCAGGAAGCGCGCGCATTCAAACTGCGTTTCTGCACAAGCCAAGAAAAAACGAGTTAAATGGTCAAAGCGCATAAACTGAGGAAAGATGGACTGTCAGTGCAGGCGAGAAAATACCCTGAACCAACCTAAAGATTTTATTTCAGGAGGTCCCTGTTTCTCCGCGTGAAATTTGTACAGTTTAACGTTTATAAAATGAATAAGTGAACTTAACATCACAAAACCTATCCGCGTGCATTAAAGTGCCCTACATCGACCTGTCTTTCTTCACACAACCTGTTTCTGACTACTCACATCACTTCTTCCAATAAAAGTTTGGCAGGAACTCGACATTCGTCTTTTCGGAAATCTCGATTCAAACTTAGTCTTGGGTATGTATACATGTCATAGACTTTTCGCACTCGGAATTTTAAGTTCCTTTCATCTCAATTTATCATATTTTTATACTGGAAAGCGGTAGTGTCCTAAGAAGAAACATGTTGACGGGGAAAGTCGAAAAGGCGGACGACGTGACCGGGGTTTGAACCGCTAACCATCGGGTCCTTGCGACCGAGCTTATACCACTGAGCCACGAACCACTATTGGTGCATACCTTTGCTAAGCAGCTAGGCCTTGCATGGAGCAGTCGTGTTTTGGTATGGATCACGTGACCCGAAGCAGCCAATCATTTGCTTGCGTTCGGCTTGTGCATGAATCGACTTCCCCTATTGGCCGGTTGCAGTTTGTGTATGCCAACGCATTCATTGTTCCCCAAGAATATTTCTATATGTATGAATATTCGACATTGCAACCGCTGCACTTTGCCTTCAATTGAGAAGGTAGAAGCTCCCCTCCTAAGATGCGAACTTCTTGTATCTGCGCTAGGAGTGATTGGGATCACGTCATAGCCGGGGTTCTACGCACTTGTTCTCAAGTCGCGTATAATCGTTAGCCGTGCCTTTTGAGGCAAGCAACATTTTGGAAACGAATTCCGTTTTGGTCCACTTGTGTTAGATCCCGCAAAAGTAGCCGCACTTCTGGAGCAACAACTTAAGCTCATCGAAATGCTTACGAGTGATGCATCCGATCAGACACCAGGTCGGCAGTTCGACGGAATTGCGAATGACACAGCGGAGTGCTCAGACGCATGCGTCACGTTCGAGACGTACTCTGCCACTGCAAGACCCTATTCCGAGTAAATCTTGCTGCGCGGGGTGATGCATCGAAAGTCCGGCTCTTGCTTCGTAAACTTGGCCCAGCAGAGCTAAACAAGTACCGCAATCTGACCCTGCCACAGAACTTATGCGACAGGTGCTTTGATGACACGGTCCAGACTCTAATACACAATATTGGGAGAGGGCCTTTCCTGTCTGATACGTGGTCCCGCCTTTCAAACTTAATTATGAGCGAGCCAAATGAGCTTTGGAACAGGTGCTTATTGTTAGGCGCGAATGCAGGCGTTTTAAATAGAAGTTTCTCAAAACTGACCATATATATATATACATATATGTGAACGTGATGGAAATCCGTCTGCAGTCGTGCGGTCAAAACTGACCGTGTGGTTGAATATGGGTAGCAAAGACAAGCACCATCGCGTACAGTTATGTGTGTGAGAGGCAGTCGTTGGTCATTGAATTAAGTTACCGTGCATAGGTGAGGCCTCATAAGCCGCGTCACACATACCCGCGGGCCTAGCGGTTACAATATGCATTCGAGATGACGGAAAATACGTACAGTTATGAGTGTGAAAGAAAGTCATTGGCCATTGGATTAGGTTGCCGAGTATAGGTGAGGCCTCATAAGCCGCGTCACACATACCCGCGGGCCTAGCGGTTACAATATGCATTCGAGATGACGGAAAATACGTACAGTTATGAGTGTGAAAGAAAGTCATTGGCCATTGGATTAGGTTGCCGAGTATAGGTGAGGCCTCGTAAGCAGCATCGCACACAGACGCGAGTCTGCCAGTTCCGACAACGGTTACCGTTATCATTACGGCCACTTTATGACCTATTCCACCTGTGGTTTGTCATATTCTAAATAGAAATGATACCAGCGCGTTGGTAATCTACATACAGATACCTCCTGGCGCTGCATTGTCCACAGACAGGTTATGCATATCTGCGGAAGGGACTCATCCGCAGAGATGGTCCTCGCATCGCTATTGCACAGTTCATACTGTTGTCTAACATTGTTGTACTTAACGGAAGCTGAGCTCCATAGGAAAATTTGTTGTGACAAAGTTCGCTGAACAGTATCATCCCACTCGTTAAGTCTGAGGAGTGTAAAGCAAACAAGCAATTATGACAGATTTTCCTGGGTGGAATTTGCATTATATATTCTGTCAACGTTATTAAAACAACAAAATATGCCAAGGTGCGGTTTCGCGTTTCATCTTTCGTAAACCGGTAACAAAATGAGAATCGGTGATGGTCCGTGACCTTGAAATTTCGCTCAGTTAACAAAATGCTATAAGCAACACATCACTTAAAGATGCAGATGGATTAGATTAACTCCTCGGAAAAGTTACACATTCGAAAACCCTGTAGTGTTTGGGTGTGCTTCTAGCGAGCGGCGCGTATTATACAGTGTCCACCAGTTTGATTGATTTATGTGTAAGCAGTGGTGCTGTACAACCTTGGTTAATGGGCTTCGGCTCATGA
Organism: Clonorchis sinensis; assembly: GCA_003604175.2. Taxonomy (NCBI): domain Eukaryota; kingdom Metazoa; phylum Platyhelminthes; class Trematoda; order Opisthorchiida; family Opisthorchiidae; genus Clonorchis; species Clonorchis sinensis. Next base: position 2,326 of record NIRI02000020.1, on the reverse strand, counting down.
GCCTTCTTTGTTTCCCGTCCATAGAAATTGGCGTTAACGCCTCCCTTCGGGGAACCAGTCTCCCCTGATGTTGTGACTTGCTGAATAGTCGTGCTACTCTGTGCTGTTCCCTCGGCTTCATTCTCCGCCCACCAAGGTACATCAAGATACGCGGTAGCTTCAGACAGCCCTTTATGGAGACAACCGTATTTATAAGGCAAGGACAGAATGGTCAACAAGTTCTCCGTGTTTTTACTGTCGTAAACCGGTAACGAAATGCGAATCGGTGATGGTCGGTGACCTTGAAATTTTGCTCATTTAAACAAAAGGCTATGAGAAACATATCACTTACAAGTGCAAATGGATTAGAATAACTGTCCGTAAAAAACTCAACTTCGAATACCCTATAGTTTCGGCGAAAATAATTTGGGTGTGCTTCTAGTGAAAAATGAAGATGGAGATTGAAGAATTCGATCTGGTGACAAATTATAAGTTCTGTCACAAAAAATATGGTTTTAATTGAAACTAAGTAAACCCGCTGGTGTCATTGTTGCAGGAAAACCAGGTGTAAAGGATAGTTTTGATGGGAAGATAGCGCCAATACACAGAGTTAAACGAACACCGCAAAGGGAACTGAACTTGTAGAAGAGGAAACCCGAAATTACGGCAGCAGGTTAGGTTGGTTAACTCCGAACGATAGGTTCAGCGGTTTAAAACGAGACGGTTGGGGCCAGGTGAAAAATCTGTTTTTGTAGTTGCGATTACGGGCTCAAGCGAATGAGAGGTTGCGGCCGAGATTCTGAAGGAAATAGTTGCTGGAGTGTCATCAGACTGGGTATGGCAGTGCCATGTCATCATTGCACGGGCACACGTCGGTTTCTGGACAGCCCCGTAACGGTCGTCAGGGTTACCACAATCGGACGGGCTATGCGCATTTCCATGGCAGCTGGATCTGGGTTATACAAAGAGACTGACAGAGATAGGGTCTGGTCGATGCAGAGCCACTGCGAGAATTTGTGGAGACTACCGGATAACGCCAAATACATGGTTACTACAACTCATATGCACTACAGAAGAGCCCGAAGATGTACTGCATCGTTTATCAAGTCCAAGTATGTTTTTAAAAATCGATCGAAAAGATGCGTATCTTCAACTACCACTGGACGAAGTCTCCAATAATCTTACCGTGATCAACGCACCTTTTGGGTTATTCCGATATGATTTCCTTCCCTTTGGTCTGAGTGTTCCGCCAGCTGTATTTCAACAGGTTGTAACCACTATCACAAACGATTTAGGGAGTGTTGAGACGTACCAAGATGATGTCATAGTGCACGTTGCTGATAGAGCTACCCATGACATACGTCTCTTGTCTTTACTAAATCGACTTGCTGAGTTCAATATAGCCATTCATCCTGAGAAGTGCAATTTTGGTGTTCCATCATTTTCATGCATTGGCTACATTGTGGATGGCAGTGGTTTTAAACCTGACACAAACCGTCCATCTCCTTTGGTAAATGCGCCATCACCAACCAATCTACAAGAACTGCATTATGTTCTGGAAGCACTTGAGTATTATTCTCGCTTTACTCCTAATTTTGCTAAACACGCAAGTTGCTTGTTTGATGTCATAACTGCCAATCAATTTTCTTGGTCCCCAAACCATAAAAGTGCGTCGCGTGCATTATTATTATTAATAATGTTTATTTTCAGCTTGTGTTTGGTCATCCTCAGACTTCAGCTGTTTTGAAACCATTTTCTACCAAACATTATTCAACCATCATTACCAATACTTTACACACTGGAGTGGGAGCAATATTTGAACAGCACTGCAGGCCGGTGATCTGCATTCCCCGTCGACTCTCAAAAGCTGAGCGTGGGTATTCTCAAAACCAACGAGAAGCACTTGCGGTGTATTGGTCTATCAAACAGCTCCACAAGTATCTTTTGGATCAAACTTTACCGTTGCTACTGATCCTCAGGCTTTGAGGTTCTTGTATCATCCCACAAAATCCCTGGCGAAGTCATCTTCCGCTATAGTGCAACGGTGGATTATTGCACTGGGCTCCTACACCTACGCGATTGTTCGTCTAGTGCAAAAATGATCCCACACGCCGATTTATTGTCCAGAATTCCATCACGCGACTCCGATTCCGACAATTCAGATTGTTTATTGATCCAACCATTACCAGTCAAGCGGGATGCGCTTGTTGCAGTTACTAAAAGATATTTTGCTCCAATTTTTTCTGCACCCCGTCATGGCTGGACACAGCAAGAGCGACGTCGCTTTCCTGCATTTTACTGTCGCCGCGAAAGTTTTCCCATTACACCGGACGGTGTGTTGTGTCTT
>NIRI02000067.1:0-25897 GCA_003604175.2 Clonorchis sinensis | reverse complement strand
ATGGACCAACCTGGTATGACAGACTCTGAGTGTCACGCGGGCACCTTCCAGTATAGCTCAATGGGTCGCCGAGGTACACAAACCGTCACACCACGGTAAGGTCCAGTCTCTTCGTGACGGTAGCGTCCCATCATTAACGTGCGGCGATTTACTGGAGCTGTCAGCTTCCACAGAAGCATTCACGAAGATCACGGTAGTTCAGCTGTCCTGTTTCTGTGCTGGAAACTTTCATATAGTAATCAACCTAAAGTATGTACGGCGAAAAATAGAACGGCCCTGGATGGGGCTCGGACCCTCCTCAATCAATAGTATCAACTGAACGACAGCCAGTGATGCCCTGCACTGCACAGAAAACCTCTGCCCACGTTACCCCGTTATTACGTCATTTCCGGTCAGCAGCGATTCGAGATATGTTTGGAGCAGGCTCACGCTTTAGCAGGAAAGTAGCCGCAAGCGCAACAAATGGCGTGACAGTCAGCCTGTCAGTAAGTAAACTCCTCCCACTGTGGCGCCCATGATTACACAAACGCTGATGTCCCCTAAATAACCATTAAATGTGTTGGAGAGGAGATCCGAATGGGAAACACACATTCAAAATTAACCTTAGGACACCTGAAAGCTCACAAATGGCATCCACAGTTATAAAACGTTAGTAATTAGACAGCTTGGCGAATCCCGAGTCATCTGTGCAACGTCGACTACCACCTGTGACAGCTCGGTTAGTAAAGGACTAGCCAGATGGGCAAGACGTCGTGGGTTCGAGTTCTACCCTTACATTGGTTCGTGCCCGAGATATGGGAACTCCCGCACCACAGAGAAAGTAAGGACCTGGACCTTTGAGGGGACCACCTATTAGATAGTAGCTGATGAGGAACGCCATCACTAACCATCAAGGAAAGGTAGCTTATCTTGTGAGTTCACTGTGCAGGTAAAGCGATTCGGCCTTAATGTGTCGTTCTGAAGCCACACACACAGGTGCGGAAGATCATACACTCTGCAGCAGAACTCAGAGTAGCCCAAAAAACCTCTCAGAACCAAATCAGTTCTTCTAATGCCTCATAGTGACAAGCACACATAGCAACCACTGAAGTGAGAAATCTGAGGTGTCTGATTTCACCTTGACAAAATCGCTTCAGGCAGTAAGACCATACTGAGAGATGAAGCTGCCAAGATTGACATTATATTTAGGAAAAAAGAACAGCAGCTAAAGTAAGGGACACGAGTGCGAGAAATGCCAAACCATTGACTAGTATGGACGATAACACGAGTACCAGTTCAATTTTAATCAGGTTAGGGTTTGCGGAATTTCTCTCCGGCATATTTGGCCGAAGACCCGAGATCCTCCTCGATACGGAGAAGTTGATTGTATTTAGAAAGACGTTCCGAGCGGCATGGGGCACCAGTCTTGATCTGCGAAAAGTAAGCAGCATGGAACAGGGTAAGACTTGAAATCAAGGAGAATCAAACACTAGTTCAGCAGATGGAACGGGACAAAAAGTCAGGGCAAAAGGTGCTCCACAGACAGAGACAACAGATTTGAGATGGAAAACGAAAGTAGAGGCGAACAGCTCATCGAAATCAACATTAGCTTGGAACACTACGAAAATGGCTGTTGACCATGCAACTGCATTTTCCATGCTGCGTGGATTCCTCTACAGAGGAAGATGCAGAAGACAAACTTTTGTGAAGACACGTTTTCTTTGGAGAAAACCCAGAAAATGCCACATTTTTATTTGGTTTTGGAGCTAATTCCTACTGCTTCACGTTTCGCTAATCACTGCATTTGCCTGAGTTAGACAGTTAGCCGTACGGGACGATGAGTGACGGTCAGTACAACACCAGTAGCCGAAACCATTTAGTCAGATTATGGTGGGCCTAACCGCAGTACCAAGTCATTAGCAGCTTCCGCGCCATGAACAGCCCGGTATTCTCGACCGCCGTTCTAACCGGCTCTATATACAAATAAAAAAGCAGGCTGATTTTTTATTACTCGGTTCGTGTCATCCTCCCCGCTGGCTCTACTTAGCCCACCCAGTCTTGATGTATCAAGGAATGCCTTTTGAACACATCAGTCCTAATTTGTCGGAAATTATTCAGAACGGTTCAACTGTATGACTGAAACAATGATTCGAGCTGAAAGTGACGTTCAGCAATGTGGGAATTAATCTATTATTGTTCCGGCCTCACAAACAGATGCCTCTATGAACGTGTCAGGGAGTATTACCTCGGGAGTACCTTACGAAACTGAACAGCGGTGGTTTTCCAGATCTATAGACAGTGCGAAATTAGCACATCACTGTCACAACTTCGACCGCACATCGACACGTTCAGGGAATGCACGAAAGAAACTTAAAGACAGTGAAGAGTCGCACTTTGGCCATAGATAAGGCAGTGGCTATTCGGCGTTCATATCCGGGCACTGAAATTAGCCTGATCCATATCCAATCCTGTAATTCACTTTTAACCCCTTTTCCATTTTTGCTGACTTGACTAGTTTCTAATCACTGTTCCTGAACGGTCATGTCCTTTGATGCTTATGCACTTGCAACGGACCACGTGCGCATGTTTCTAGGCTTTGTTTTTTCTTGCCTGGACAACCAGTATAATACAAATGCGACTGTCTTCGGTCTACGGGCATTGCTTAAACCAACCCTGTTTGCTGCACTGATTACATATGAACTCCACGAAGCAACGGCTAGTGAGCGAAGGAAACAGTGGTACTGAATCGGTTTTACAGCGCTGTGTCAGCCAGCCGTACTCGAAACTAAAAAGTCTATGTGAAGTCAAACTACACTGCCGCCAGGCTGTTAGGATTAATGACGGAAAACCCGACGAAATTCAGTTAGACACGGCACACCTATGTGATCCAGTTTAAAGAAAACAAGAACACCGAAACCCATAGACCGAGTGCGCTGTTTTTGTGCATTTGATTCCGTTTGATTCCGTTTCAACGCTGTGAAAGTTGAAAAAACTTGACTAGTTGGAGGATGTTCTAATGAACCCGCCCGACTAAGTTTACTGGTTAGCGCTTTCGTACTTCGTTGCCAGGTCATACACTGTCCACCTCTCGGTCGCTTCCACTCAGCACAGGGCTGGGCGAAAAGAGCTCTGCGGGGCAGACGGTCTTCTGGCATGCGGAGTACATGTCCCAACCAGCGCAACCTATGAAGCGTGAGTAATTCATCTATCGCGGGAGAGTTCCTTCTTCCTAAGACCAACTGACGTACCTCAGCATTACTAATCCGATGTTCCCCCAGACCTGACCAATGCTGCGGAGACATCGATGATCAAACACTGACATCTTCCGTACGTCCTCTGCACGTAGGGGCCACGTCTCTGATCCATAAAGCAGTATGGATCGAACCACCGCACTGTAAACTCTTCCCTTGACAGACAAGCTCACGTCACGTCGGCGCCACAGGTGTCGGAGGTTGGCAAAAGCTGCCCTGGCCTTTCCGATTCGAGAAATGATCTCATCTCCAGCCAGTCCACCGGAACTTATACAGCTGCCCAGGTAAACAAATTTATCTACCACGTCGATTGGCTCACCTGCAAGCATGAGGTGCGGTTTGATCCCACCCAGTCTTGTAGCAGCACTTTACACTTTGCGGGTGTGAAGCGCATGCCAAACCGTGCGGCAGAGTTAGTTAGGTTATTTAAGATCATTTGCATTTCGGAAGGGTCTGAACCAAGGAGAGCAATATCGTCCGCATACTCAATGTCTGCGAGGGAACGTCCCGGGAGCATTTCGACTCCCGAGGTTTCAGAGGCAGGCAGAGAATTTCAAGCAGCATGTCAATAACAAAGTTGAAAAGGAAAGGGGAAAGAGGACAGCCTTGTCTTACACCACTGGACGTGGTGAACTCAGGCGAGAGCTTCCCGTATACTCGTACGCGCCCACAGGAGTCCGCATACAGTGTTGATAAGAGATAGAAATTTGGAAGGGACACCTTTGATCGCCAGACACTGCCAAAGTTGCTGACGATCGACAGAATCAAAGGCAGCTTTCAAATCCAGAAAAACGACCAACGTGGGACGTCTGAAGGAGTGGCGCTGTTCAAGAATTTGTCTCAAGGTGAAGATATGGTCGATGCATCCTCGACCGGGGCGAAACCCAGCTTGATTCTCACGAGTCTGTCTCTCGCGATAATCCATCAACCTGCGCAAAATAATGCCAGAGAGTACCTTAGATGCGACGGATACCAGACTGATACCACGATGGTTTTCATGACGTTCTTGCTCCCTTTTGAAAACTGGGATGACGGTCGAGGAGCTCCATTCGGCTGGTATTCTGTTTTCGTTCCAAATCTTCTGCAGTATGGTTGTCAGACTGTTCACCAGGACCTCGCCACCTTCTTTGAAGAGCGCGGGGTGTAGACCATCCGGGCCAGGTGCCTTGTCGCGCTTCAGAATTGAAATCTCACGCTGGATTTCGGTTGCTGATGGTGGGTTGGTGTCAATGTTCCATTCGGGCCTGCTTGGTTCTTCCAGTGGTTGTGTTGAAGGGGACCAGGTGAACTGTTCTTGGAAGTGCTCAGCCCACCGCTCAAGACGGCGATTGAAGTGAATTGTTGTTCCGTCTTTTTCGCATATTGTCTCACTGACACCTGCCTTCTTTTGACCCGTTGATCGAATCAGTTGAAACAGGGCGCGGCTGTTGCCTGCAGCAAAGCCTTCTCCATTTCCTGGGCCTTCGAAATCCACCAGCGTTCTCTGTCATTCTTCAAGCTCCTGATTATCCGGCGTTTGAGGGATCTGCGTGCGCCATCATAGTCGCTAGTTGCTGGTATGGACTTTCTGGCAGCAATAAGATCTGCTGATCTCGAAGATATCCAGTGTTCATTGAGTCGAGTCAGATGGGCTGGACAAGCAGTTCTGAAAGCTGAGAGCATTGCTTCTTTAACTCGCCTCCATCCATCCTCCAAGCAATCTTCATCGTCCACATGACTGTGCGTTTCCAGCAGCTTTCTAGCCAGATCAGCTCGATACTCTTCAGCTACTGAAACTTGTCGGAGTTGATGAACGGAGCTGCCCTCTTTCCACGCGTAGTGCTGGCGGGAAACGAAGTGATAAGCGGGCTCGCACGATGGCGTGATCAGAGTCAAGTTGCGTACCCCAGAAGGAACGACAGTCCTTAACTGAGGCTCTCCATCGGTAACTGATAGCCATATGGTCCAATTGAGTCCACGGCTGTCTTGTGGTAGGTGGCCTCCAAGTAACTCGGTGTGAGCGTTTGTGTTGGAAGTTCGTACTGGCCAGGAACAGACGATGATCTGCACACAACTGAAGAAGCCGCTCTCCATTATCCGTACGCACAGCATCGACTCCAAATCTACCACCCAACTGTGCTTCTTCTGGACTTAGCCGTCCAACTTGGGCATTCATATCACCCGCCAGGATTACTATATCCGTCCTTCTTGCCGACCGAAGCAGTCGTGACAGATCTTGATAAAACTCGTCCTTCTCATTCTCAGAACTGCTGTCTGTTGGGGCGTATGCTGATACGACAAACAAACACCGTTTACCGCATCGACCTGCGTTAATCTTAATTGAGCCAGACAGCCGCACAGCGCAAAGGCGACTGTTTACTGGGATCCAGTCCAGTAAGGCGCTTTCAGCCTTGGGGCTGAGTGCAACTCCCCACCGTAGATACCACGAGCCATTGCGTCAGGATCACCGGATGTCCGAAGAGTGAAATGTGGGACATCTGGGTTCGCCCTAAGCGGCTTGAGAAGCACGACCGAAGTGGAGTCTTGTATTCGTGTTTCGGAGACACAACATACATCGATAGAGAGGGAAAGTAAGGTTTCAGCAAGGGATGCCTGTTGCCCAATTTGACATAGAGTACGGACATTAAAGGCTGCAACGTGGATCAGATCTTTTGGGTTAGTAAGTGATTATTTTGGTTTATTTCTCTGGGCGATGGTTGAGACTCACACAGTGGCTAGGGGATTGGCAGATGGGTTGATTGCCTTGCATTGTACGATGGGTTGGGAGGGAGTGTGGGGGAAGGCCGGTGAGCGAAGAGCTGCAAGGGCAAATGATACTTCCCGGTTGCCCAGGCCGAAGAAGGGGTTGAGTTGAGGTACCCCACCTTGAGCCTTTGACTCAAAGTCTGACCCACAAGGCAGTGGGAGGTGTAGGGTTTTGCTCGGGGACCCTGCCCTAGCCTCTGACTCAAGAGTCTGGACCGCGAGACAGCGGTTGTTAGGGTTTTCTTGGGGACCCTTCCGGAGCCAATGACTCAATAGTCTGACCTACTTGGCTGTAGGGGGCCGGCCTGGCCCGAGGGCGCAGGGAGTAGGGCATTACTGTCTCACTCCTGATGCGGCTGCGCACAGCAGGTTGCTTTGAGCAGCACCGGACTCTTTGGTTTTAAAGTATTTCGACCGTAGTGGATAATGCGCCGGCGGTCACGGTCAACCGTTGGGCGATCGGAGTGTGCGGTTTTTAGCCGACCTTTTCTAACCCGTCCTTCCTCGGGGAAGGCAGCATCGCTGCTTCCATAAATATGGAGATGCTGGTCGCCTGGGAAACGCCTTACTGCCTTCACACTCCTATCGCAGAGGACAGTACGACTTTACCTCCAGACCGCCTCGTAATACGATTACTCGCAGTACGGGGACTCGCTGTTCTTCGTCGGGCTGCTCCCCGTTGGCCTTCCTGGCATGGTTGAACCTTTAGGAACTGAGTTCCAGCCAGTATAGCCCGAAGGATCATTGCAGCACAGAAGCCCGACCACCACGACAAGGTGACAGCTTTTGGTCGGGATTGAATCGGTTTACAAGCGCTGTGTCAGCTAGCCGTACTCAAACTAAAAGTCTATGTGAAGTCGAAACTACACTGCCGCCAGGCTGTTAGGATTAATGACGGAAAACCCGACGAAATTCAGTTAGACCACGGCACACCTATGTGATCCAGTTTAAAGAAAACAAGAACACCGAAACCCATAGACCGAGTGGTCGTTTTTTTGTACACAATTTCTGATTCCGTTTGATTCCGTTTCAACGCTGTGAGAAGTTGAGAAAAGCCCGACTGGTTGGAGGATAATTTCGTCCCAATTAATAAAATAGAAATAAATCGTTCAGATGAAACATCCGTTTAGTGCCTAGTTACCGTGCCACCCGTAGGGAGCATGAGGGCTGGGATACTGCCAGGTTGCTAAAGCCTAGACAGGGGAAGTCGAGTGACAGAGGTCGGGTTCGAGCCACTGAATTTCCCGTCAGAAAATTCGCTCTCCAACCACTTGCACCATCTCGCCCCAAGTGAATCCAAACTTCTTGAAAAGTCGAAAGTCACCGCACAGCTGTTTCATCCGTATTTGGAATCATCAGTAGTGCACAACTCAAGAATCGCCAAGGCGAACCGTGAGTTAATCACACTGCTCATCGCCGAACAGTTATCCTAAACGACTGGCCGGGAGGTCGCGGATTCCCAGCTGAAGTTTCATTGGATGCGCACTGCTGAGGATGGAACTGTACACTGTTTCTCAGAACAGACCAACTTCACTTACAGGATGGAAGCTCTATTGAACATTTCCTCATACTACCGACAAACTTGGTGAACTGGGGAGTCCCAATGTCAGAAGGATACAATACCATGAGAACAGGGGTTATTGTAAATGAGAAGTAGAAACGACACGACCGAAACGATCAATACCGTTCAATAAGTTAGAGTGCCAAAACTCGAAAATGCTTTTACAGGTTTAGACAATTCAAGCAAGGATGGGATGACGAGAGAATAGCGCAGACAATTCTGAATCGATTTCTGACATAAAACGAATTTAGAGAATCTCCGCATGAAAGGAATCGTTCAGCTGTAACACCCCTCCGGTGCCTAGCTGCCATGCCGCCCGAAGGAAGCACGAGGGCCGGGATACTGCCAGGTTGCCCAAGCCTAGACAGAGGAAGTCGAGAGGCAGAGATGGGGTTCGAACCACGGGCCTTCCGGTCAGTAAATCCGCGCTCTAATCACTTGAGCCATCTCGCCCCCACATGAAAGGAAGATTTCGGTCGGCCCCACGGGAGTCCTTTCTAAAGGCAACTCAGTTGAGGTGCCGCTTAAAAAGCGTCCAGCACTTTCTTGGCGCCTAGCTGTTAACGAAGGAAGTACCAGAGCTGAGATCCTGCTAGGTTGCCCAAGCTTAACAAGGGCGGTCGAGATGCAGAGGGTGGGTTCGAACCAAAGACCTTCTGGTAAGTTCGCACCTTAACCATTGAGCCATTTCGGCACGCTGCTATTTTGAAAGAGGATACTCCCTCTATCCCACAACTCACTCAGCAACAAGACACTCAAGAATACGTACACAAGGCTGTATAAGTTCACGCATATTGTTCCCCCTTATTTCTCATGTGTCTGAACTCGCATGTTGCTTTGAAGAAGTGTCGTGCGATTTGATCGTAATTCTGATCACTCGTGAGCTAGATGAGTGGAAATGTGCTCATTTCAAAGATCAGCGAAAACTGAAAACAGCTAGACGGACAACAGCAAACTACGTCCAAGTTGAAAACATCATAAGCACATAGAATAATCCACAAAGTGTAATACACGGGCTCCTGTTGTCACTGACCTGACCCGTTCGAAGACCAACAACGAGATCAGCGATGAAGTTGTCTTCGGTTTCCCCGGATCTGTGAGAGACCATGACACCCCAGCCCGCACCTTGAGCCATCTTGCAAGCCTGGATAGACTCAGACACAGACCCGATCTGGTTGACCTTCAACAACAGACAATTACAGGCCTTCTTGTTGATAGCCTCTTGCACGCGAATCGGATTGGTAACAGTCAAATCGTCCCCAACAATCTGAAATTAGAGGGGACGCAATCTACAGATCTGCAGACAAGTGCCAAATCACAACAGGCTGTTCAGGCAATAAAAAATCGTTCAGCTGTAGCATCTTTTCGGTGCCCAGTTGTCATGCCACCCTAAAGAAGCACGAGGGCTGGGATACTGCCAGGTTGCCCAAGCCTAGACAGGTTCACGTAATAAAGTAACGTACTAACCTGAATACTTGTTTCACCTGTGAGCTTAGCAAAAGCTCCCCAGTCATCCTGGTCGAAAGGATCCTCAATGCTCACAATGGGGTATTTGCTAATCATACTTTTGTAGACATCACCCAATGCGTCCGAGGAAATCCAGGTGTTTGGAGGCGAGTTTGGATTTTTGAAGTCCAAATCGTATTTGCCATCTTTGTGGAACTCGGATGCAGCAGAATCCATGGCGATTTTAACCTTGCCAGTGTAACCAGCCTTGGCGATTGCTTCGTTAAGAAGTTGCAAACCTGGAGATGAACAAATGGATGATATTCAAACAATTTAATTTGGAAATCTGAAGAGCGCTACGATGTGGACAGATTCAGCCAAGTCTGTAACTTCATTGCTTCAACCTTGTCTCACATAAGTCCATGCACAACTGAACACGGGAGTTCCAGGATCGCTATTTTTGGAAAACCCAAAAATCTCGGGCGTTCCACATGATTTAGTGAGGTGATTTGCTTTCGGGAGCTTAATTGGACGGGTTCAGCTGCTTATAACACCAGCCGCCCGATGTGCTAATCAGGCGACACGCAAGCATCAACTAGATGAGTTAGGTGACCTCGGATCAAAGCACTGGATCAATTTCGGCACATGGCGTTTTGATCGACTTTCAGCATAAATAATGCAAAATACTGTATGGACATTACTTATGTTCTGACTCCGGAGTTGATTTGAAAAATGCAAGGAGAAATACGACATGGATGTAATTGAGCTGGAATCACTACCGAGGTGGCCAGTTGAAAACGCAAATGCCCCGCAACCGCTGAGTGTTATGCGGTGCGCCCAAAGAATAGAATCATGTATCGTTCAGCTGTAGCATCCTTTCGGTGCCTAGCTGCCATGCCACCGGAAGGAAGCACGAGGGCTGAGATACTGCCAGGTTGCCCAAGCCTAGACAGAGGGGAAGTCGAGAGGCGGAAGTTGGGTTCGAACCACGGACCTTCCGGTCAGTAAATTCGCGCTCCAACCACTTGCGCCATCTCGCCCCAGAATCATGTAAGTATTAGGATTGATCAGTTATCCAGTTGGCTAGTTATTTGGTGAAAAACAATGGCGATGAGGGTTGAAACGGATGACCACAGCAATCAGCTCGAACATTGTTCAGTCAGCAACCGTTGCACTCGAAGCGGTGTGCATGGAAAAGAACGAGGCCTACAAGATTTACCATGTGAGACAATGGTGAATCCAGCAAGGAAAAAAATTCACCCGGACGACCGACTCCTGTCTGGTCCCGGTAGTCAATCTGCTGATAAGACATACATAATGTCAAAATATAGAGGAGCTTGTAATGGATTTTACTGACAAACCTTCCATATTGTCTTGGATGTTTGGTGCGAAACCACCCTCGTCACCGACGTTGCATGCGTCCAATCCGTACTTGGCTTTGATAACGGATTTCAGGTTGTGGTATACCTCACTGCCCATTTGCATGGCCTCCTTAAATGAGGTCGCACCCGTTGGCATGATCATGAACTCTTGCATGGCCAATTTGTTGCCGGCGTGACTTCCACCGTTGATCACATTGAAAGCGGGGACGGGTAGGATAACATCGTTGTTTCCAGCCAAACTAGCAATATGGCGGTAAAGCGGTAAATTCTGTAGAAATCGAAAGATAAAAAGTATTTGTTCTTTCACGTATACTGAACAGAAGAAGACGAATCCAGCTGCATGACAGTTTTTCCTTGGTGATACAAAGTGCAATCATATCAACAATGGAGGTGACAGAAACATTGGAATGCACACGAATTCCCAGTAGTACGTTTTTTGCGCGGAATCTCAAACACACACAAAGAACTGTTGCCAAATGAATTGGTATAAACCCGAGAGCCTTATAGAGCTATGAAACGTTCAGAATACTCCCTCCAAGTTGGTCATGTAGAAAAACGACACTGACCAGAGGAGATTTACTAGCAAGAAAGTGTGGGGAAGTACGTGAATTCCGGGAGACCAAATAACTGCCTGTCCAGTTTCCACAAGCTTCTTCAGGGAACCAGACATTCAGGAGGCTCAGAGTACCTTTGGCCCGTAGACCTGATGGTAGGCACTGAGTCAACAGTTCCGGAATGACGTGACCAGCACCCCACAACGGGACTGTAACGGGCTGCACATGCCGTTCACAGACGAGCAAACGCGGGGCTTATTGAGCTTCGAAGGAGGGAATACCAAGTGTCAACATTTGCAACACTGTATACATGCATCCGGATTATAGAGGAAACACTGTTATGAGGAAGTAATCAACAGTGATGAATCCAGATTCTTTTTTTTTCTGAAATAGTGGACAGAATATCCACAACATGGAATACTGCGAGTATCGACTCTTCAGATATAAAAATGGTGTGAACTAACAAGAAATCGAAGTGTACCTATCGGTATGCGGTAATTTGAGCTGCACACAATCATTTAGGCAAAGGTCGATGCAATCATACACAGACAACTCACCCGTTGAGCAGCCCCGGCTTTACAAACAGCGAGAGATACCCCGAGGATGGCGTTCGCACCCAGTTTTTCTGCAATGAAAGCGGATAAGATCATTAGATTTAAGTATGGGGAAATGGCACTCGCTTGGAGTAGTAATGTGAAGTACCTACAAAGTGAGCAAAAGCAAGCCAGCGGGATGGGTAAAAAACGAAGCTAGATGGTTGATAAAGTTCAAAAGCGATCACGTCTTGGCTATCACACTCACCTTTGTTAGCAGTGCCGTCCAGCTGCAGCATGATCTTATCTATCTCCGCCTGGTTTTCTACGGAAATACCGCATTTCAGAAGGGCAGGTGCGATGATTTTGTTAACATTTTCAACTGCCTTCATCACTCCTTTGCCCATGTAAACTTTGCCACCATCGCGAAGTTCCAAGGCTTCATGGACTCCGGTAGAAGCTCCACTAGGAACAGCTGCCCGAAACAAACCTAACGCAGAATAAGAACAAGGGTGTCAAGGTTCCTTCGGATCGGTACACGGTTAATTCAGAGGTCAGTTTGCATTTAAACGCATAGGCTGGATTTGGATGATATACGGGAAAATACGGTATCATTGTGTTTGGAATTCTTGTCTTACTCTGGTGGTTAGGAGTCGCGGTTACAATAACGCATCGTTTCATTTTTCCTTGTTAGAACAAACAATCACCAAATGCAAACAAACACTAGTTAGAAATTAAAACAATACCGCCAGTTACGAGCCCCTCAGGGACTTACTAGCAACAATTTCGTAATTCAAGGTATACAGTGGGTAATTTAAATTTTCCCACCTAGATTGACAACCTCATTGTCATTCTGCATATATATAGCTGAGTGTGGAAAAGAGAAGAAACCATCGGTATGTGCATTCATGAATGGATACTTTAACTGCTTGAAAAAAGAAGCGAACGGATCAAGTCGAACATAGTGCTGCTAAAACTCGTCTTAAAACGGAACAGGAATATGTTGTGATATACCTTTGTCGGTTGTCACATCAACTTCCACCGTTGGGTTGCCTCGACTGTCAAAGATTTGTCGAGCGTGAATTGCCTTGATCGCCATTATAGCTGAAACACAACGAACACAATTGGTAAATGTAGCCTGTAAGCCTGTAAGGAACCTTGGATGACAGTCGTGTGAAACAAAAAAACATTTGCACAATTTTATATTTGGCTATCTAGTTGCTGACAATACATGCAAGATGCTGTCTGTAATCATGTATACTGTTCAGGGTTTACGAAGTTATCCCATTCTGACTTGTCACGCCATTCTTTCAAAGTAACCTCGATGTACGGGTCCAGATAGGGAATATCAGTTTCAACGGTAGTCCACTGTTCTTTAGGGAGCACAGTTTTAGTTGCCGATAATTGGAACGCGCGAGCAATGCGGAAGTCACGTGCCTCTGTCTCCTCTCGAGGTAGGCGGCGAACCGCTTCGGCTACCACAGGTGAATGCTGCATGATATCATGGTACAACAGACCGAGTTGATTGTAATAGGACGTATTCATTTGGAAGCCTTTGATCTTCTGTTGCAGATCGCTCATTTGCTTCCACCGCATACGGTAAGCTGCAGCCACATGTTCGACGCTGGCACGAAGGGTTGACATCTACTGGAAGCTAGAAAACAAAGTGACAAATTCACCAGATGAACTAGATAACAACAACGATTACAGTATAAATTCAAGGGTAAATGAATAAAATGATGGCGGCAAACAGATGTGCGCCACCGTTCACTATGTGAGGCTCAGTGAAAGCCCACTAAGGCCCTTCGCACATTTGCCCGCTTATTATTTTGATCTCACTGAACGAACATCTTTGGGCGAACTGCTTATGCCCTATTGCGAGCACGAGTTTGGGTGGATTAATGGGACGGCCGGAAAGAAACATATACACATATGGAACATGAAAGAAGGGAGACCCTCCAATTTACTTTCTCACAGTTTCGCTGCTAATACGATCACGTGCTCCCCATTCTACAAGAATGTGTTAAATGTAGCAGCCGTTTTGGAATGAACTTACTGCATGAGAAAACGAGTCGTCTACACTTTGAATAACTATCAACTCCCCGAACCACCTATACATTATCAATACGGTTTGGTAAGACACAACAAAACGCAAGTTCAGGAAACCCGCACCTAACCTCATTTCATCGAACCCCGCAGATCCAGCCCTGTTGCTCATCTCCACATAAGAGATGACGAAGGCAAGGCAAGGCAAAGTACATGGGCAGCTCGTGCTCTAGCGGGATTTGTTTGGGAAAATCCGGTAGAAGTATGCTCAGCCTAGTCCGGTGTCGTTCGGATATCACCACTGAGTGAAAGAACAGCAGCTGGAAAATCACCCTATTTTGTTGAGCTCTGTCCATCCACATCCGAACAATAATGATTCCTAGTAATCTTAGGAAAGGGTTGACAGTGTGTGCCTCCATTCTGCATTCATACGAGCACGTTGAGAGATAACTGAGCGATTTGATGATAACAGCTGCAAGGGAGTATCGACAGAGAATCTACTGAACAACCATGTGACCGTCAGCAAGTTGGTAGAAATCTGCGAGTCTGGGAAATAACAATGGATCCGAACATTCTCCATAGAGTGAATCGACTCAAACGGAAGTGTGCTATTGCATGAGAAGTCAAGGCCGCTCAGGGCATGCTAGCAACCCGATCTGTTCTAGAAAATTACGTCAGGAGGGTGCTAAAAATAAAAGGTCTATGGGGAAAGTATCCTTCTACACACTGAAGTGACCAAGACCTAATCTCCGATTTTTCGCACCAAACGATTTTAACCGGTTTCTAAATGAAAACCAATGAATCCTAGTAAACCCAGGAGTCGGACCATATTGTGAGTTTTGGCATCGCTTGTCAAGTTGGTCGCAAACACTGGACCTATCCATTCATGTCAAAGGATTAATGTTGCGATTACCGCAGGTTTGAAATAGCAGGAAAGTAGAACCTTTTCTTGGTGTTGTGACTCAACGGAATACACACCTGTGTCAAGATTTCCTTGGGTTGTTCTCCTTGTGACTTTACATATGACTTACATTATTTTGTTCTGTTCATCAGAGACTCCATAGGGCCGTTAACCACTACAGAGAGGCGTTCTGGACTCTTCCCTCTCCCTTTAATCTATCATATGAGCAACGAAAAGGCTGAAAACACTTCACTAAAATATCCGGCTCCATAGTCACCATTGACAGTAACACATCAGTAATAAATACTGGTACTCAAATGCCATGCAGCCATGAGGAAGTGTTGTGGTAGAATAGAAAGGACAAGGTTAGGAAATCAGTACAGCTTTAAGTCTCCATGGAAAACGACCAAGACAGGGTATTTTCACCCTCGGAAAGCAATGGGATAAATGCACCTGGGTATCAAAGTGAAGTAAGAGGCCATCAGTTAAATTAACCTACCGTCCTTTGTGAACCTGACTCGAAGTAATTCCACCAGACGAAACCTTAGCTGGGCGGTCCAAGTGTCAGCACGCTAGCTGCTTGGAGCGGTTACGTGCAGGGTTTCTAGTTAGGCGCAAGAATCACGTGAGCCCCAACCAGAAAGACCCTACAGAGATGGATTCGCCGTAGGGAACAGTGCTTTCAAATCATACCTCTACTCTATCGGAGCTAGCCCCTCCGATCTGAAGACCACAAACGCCCGCGTGTTTGAACAACGTCCGCGTCGTATAGCAGAAGTTAACTGGCTGCAGCACATACGCAACGAGACGATTGTACGCGAGTTTTGGGTAACGAGTAGGGCTCTCCGGGACGGCGGATAAGGCTTACCAGATTAAGTTGGTTGTATCTGTTATGTATCTGAATCGGGTACGATCAACGGCTATACGCATAATAATAATAATCGTTCAGCTGTAACACTTTCGGTGCCTAGCTGCCATGCCACCAGAAGGAAGCACGAGAGTTGGGATACTGCCAGGTTGCCCAAGCCTAGACAGGGGAAGTCGAGAGGCAGAGGTCGGGTTCGAACCACGGACCGTGCGGGCAGTAAATTCGGGCTCTAACCACTGAGCCATCTCACCCCATCGCACGCATCTGCATAACAGCAACGTTTAGTGTTTCATTTCAAACCTTTGTTAGCGAAAGGTTGACGGGCGACAGAACATGTCGCCCTGCGAAGTCAAAGTTGCTACTGTCATGTTGCACGTTCTGGGATCTTCTGGCATTCCTAGATGGGGTCCACGTGATTCGCCTCGCTCGTGGTTGGAAACTCTACGCAACATGCCACATAACCGATCTGGAGATGAGCTTGCTGTCATTCCTTGGTCGGACTATCTAGTGGTCGAGTATCGAGTTGTGTTGCACAAATCTCGAAAGGGACGTTGGGTGAATCTCGGTGATAACGTTCGCTCCAACGTGATGCTAGGATGTGTTTATTTCACCGGTTTTGAAAGACGTAGGTATCTCGCTTTTGGGTGCTCCACAAGAGAAAGGGCTTCCTTCGATAAGTCTCCTCCGATCTTCGCATTTTGCTAGGGTCTTCTTCCCTGGTTACGACGGTTAAGCATCATCACTGATATGTTGTTGTCCAATATGATGGGAGATGGATTATCTCAATATATGTAGAGTTGCAAAACTAATTCCAACCTTATCAGACTGCGACGATAATAGGAAATAGGAATAAGTTCCCCGTGTTGGAAGGTACGAGGCTTGGGCTGTGGTTCAAGCCAAAATATTTGGAATCACCAGAAGGAAAGCGGAGTGTCATGTGTACCAGCAACGTCCTAGATGAGCCTTGAATGGCACCAGCAGCTGTCGCCTTGATGAAACCCTAGACTTCATGCTGTCAATGAGCGGCTTTCTGAGAGTTGACAGCCAGGGAACCTCAATTAGTGTTCACTATAAAACAATCTCTAAACGACTGTTACCAGCGATTTAAGACTATCCACATCCCACGGTACAGCGCAATACCTCAGTGGCAGACAAATTTCAGTTCACTGTCGGTAACATGCTTCTCAATAGCCCCCAAAAAGGTTCACATTTCGACCGCGTCTACTCCGAGAGGCAGCAGGCTCAAAAGTGAAGATGCGATGCAGAGAAAAGATTCATGGCACTTAACGTCGCCCGGTAGATGACATGAAAACTAAACATGACATGGAGATTAGGCTGTTCTTCCGTGCACTTGGGGAAAAACGCGTAATCAGAACATGGCCTGATGAAGTCATCGGAACCCAGTTGCAAGCCTATACGCAGATACTGGCCACATCATTAGTCCTTGCCCACTCGATGGGCCAGCAAACGGAGGCGAGATGGCTCAGTGGTTAGAGCACGAATCTACTGACTGGAAGGTCCATGGTTCCAACCCAACTTCTGCATCTCAACTTCTCTTGTCTAAACTCGGGCCACCTGGAAGTATCCCAGCCCTCGTGCTTCCTTCGGGTGGCATGGGGGCTAGGCACCGAAAGGGTGTTACAGCTGAGCTGTTTGGTTTTTTGTTTTGGTTAGCAAACTAAACGTGCCGCAAACAGCTATTGGGAAGACTCGCAACAAGGTGACAAACCCTTATTCTTCTGACTTACCGACAAGTGTGTCCAGTGAGAGAACGTGGTTTACAGAATCTTCGGCCTCATAATGTCCGTTTCTGTGATAGTCACTGGAAATACTAGTGGTCACCGCTGCAAGTTTGCGGTTGAACGCACTGATGGGCATCAGGGGGACAAGATGGTTCACGGGTTAGAGCGCGAATTTACTGACCGGAAAGTCCGTGATTCGAAATCGACCATCTCTTTCGCATTCCCGTGTCTAGGGTTGGGCAACCTGGCAGTATCCCAGCCCTTGTGCTTCCTTCTGGTGGCACGGCAGGCATCGAAAAAGCGCTACAGCTGAACGACTTTTTTATGAGCAACACTACATAAAAACATTCGTGACGTGTGGTTAAGATATGGAACTAACCCCATTCAGGTTGTCAGTCGACAGAAAGCTACGGCCTAAAGCTGTCACCTGACGTGGTTGTCGGACCTGAGTGCCGCAATGATCCCATGGACTACTGACTGGAACTTCGTCCCACAAGATGCATTCAAAAGGGGGCCGTCGGACAAGAGCAGAGACACCCCGTGCTACGAAGTGGTCATGAGGTGCGATGGGAGTGTGAAGGCAGTAGTGTCCCAGCGACCAGCGTATCTGTATGTATGGAACCAGCAACGCTGCTTTCCCCCGAGGAAGGACTGGTTTGAAAAAGTTGGCCCCAAAAGCTGCATGCTCGATCGCTCAACGGTTGATCATAACCGCCGGTGCACAAGTCAATACGGTCGAACCAATATAAAAACCGGTCTAGTGTCCCTTAAAAGGCATCTGCTGTACTCAGTCACATCAGGAGTCAGACAGTAGCGCAGTACTCCGTGCGCAGTCGGTTTAGGCCAACACATTGCAGCCAAGCAGGTTAGACCATTGGGTCATCGGCTCCGGACAGGGTCTTCGAGGTAAGACCATATCGCCCGCTGCCTCGCGAGTCAGATTTTTGAATAAGAGGCTAGGGTCAGGGTTCTTGGGGAAAGCCCTACAGCCTGGCACTATAATTTGGGTCAGACTTTTGCGTCAAGGCTCAAGGTAGGTTACATCAACCAAAGCTCATTCTTCCGCCCGAGCAACCGAGAAGTATCACTTGCCAAAACAAGCTTCTGTCCACCGATGGTTATGCAAACTAAAACGCCCAGCTCGATCACATTTCTCCGTCCGTGTCCGGTGATCCAGAAGCGACGACTGGTGGAATATATAGCGTGGGAGGTGCACCTAGTCGAAGATTTGAAGTTCTGCACTGAATTCGTACTATCGACTGCGACAGGAGCGTGAAAGCAGTGTTTCACCCAGGCGAACAGCATGTCCATATTCATGGAAGTAGCGATGCTGCCTTTCCCCGAGGAAGGCCGGGTTAGAAAAGGTCGGGCCCGAAAAGCGCAGTCCGATCGCTTCAGTGGATAGAGCGCAAATTCACCAACCGGAAAGTCCATGGTTCGAACCCGACCTCGGCCTCTCGACTTCCTCTGCCTAGCCTTGGCAGTATCCCTTCATTCCTTCTGGTAGCATGACAGTTAGGCACCGAAAGGGTGCTACAGCTGAACGAGTCCGATCGGTCAACGGCTGACCATGACCACTGGCGCATTATTCAATACGACAAAAATACTTTTAGAACCAGTATCTGGTACTGCCCAAAAGGCACATACTGTGCGCAGCTGCACTAGGAGTGAGACAGCAATGCCTAACCCCCTGCGTGCAATGGCCAGGCTGGCTCTCTGCAGCCGAACAGGTCAGACTATTGGGTCATCGACCCGGGCAGGTTGCCCAAAGAAAACCCTACTGCCCGCTGTCTCATAGGTGAAACTACAGTAAACAAACACTGCTCTGGCAGCGGGCACGTGGATGAAGTATGGCAGAATGGGAAGGGAACTATGCTGGCAGCATTCAGTGCTGTCTGTCCGACCTCTCAGATACAGTTAACTAACCACTGGAAACAGCCCTGCCTTATAACAATTTGTAGGGCGGACTGGCCATATGGTAACGGTCATTGAAAAAGGCGACTTACTAACTCACAAAGCATTAGCCTCCAATCACCATAGAAACTGTAACTAGGGGCTTGGTGAAGCCTCTACAAGCTACTGAAATCTCAAACAAAATAACGGTGACTGCGACCAGCTTTGCGGCGGTTGTAAAATTGTTGAATACTGTGCAAAACCCAGCTGTCCGCCTTGGCAGACTAAAATTCTGTTGAGAGGACTCACAAAAAAAGGATGGAGACTGCGAGAACGGTAAATCATGGTGCTCCGGGAAAAAGGCATTTCCATGTGGAGGACAAACGCCGCGTACGTGCTGACCGCCCAGAATAACTCACCTAATACAAGCACCTCGAACGCGGGAAATCAGCTGGCCATCAGCGCATTAAAAGCATCTTTAGGTCATTCCTACATGGACCGAGGGATTTCCTGTTGTTCCGCGATAGGTGTAATTATTCGGTGATCTAGGTCCATCACACTGGATGGGTGGATCAAAAACCCGGTATCCAGATTGTTATCCGGTTTGACAGCGGCCAAGCGGGGTATAAGTGATGTCCTCACGGACTGCAGTGTATTCACGGATTCACGGATTGATACACAGGAGCGAGGTTTTTGCCCAAGTTTCCCGGGTCGGTTTTGTTTTTGTCGTTCAGCAGCTGTCGTTCGCCTGAAAGGCACAAGTGAAAAAAGGGTGTAGCACTGCTCTTTAAGTTCTCAGCGCGGGGCAGTATGTTTGCCAGCGCGAGGACTCGCGTAAATAAGTGTCTAATAGTGTTTTGAACTGAGTTCTAGAGGGAGCGTGGACAACCGTCTCAGGAAGGTTATTCCACGCAGCAACTACCCGAAATGAGAAAAAAGTTTGCCTAATGAAGGTGTGCGCTCTGAGCTTAAAAATCTTCTTACCGTGTCCCCGCCGTGTGTTTGCTGGGTCAACGGTGAAAAACCTGTTGGCCAAGCCTTGTTCAAACAGGGCGTAAGTAAGGATTAAGTCCCCTCGGAGGCGACGATACTCCAAGGGAAAGAGGTCGAGTACCGCGAGACGCGTTTCGTGGTCCATGGACTTGAGACCGGCAAC
Source organism: Clonorchis sinensis (assembly GCA_003604175.2). Lineage (NCBI taxonomy): Eukaryota > Metazoa > Platyhelminthes > Trematoda > Opisthorchiida > Opisthorchiidae > Clonorchis > Clonorchis sinensis. The sequence goes on along the minus strand of NIRI02000067.1, from coordinate 5,840 downwards.
CATTTTCGTAGCAGCTCGCTGGACACGCTCAATGAGGATTACGTCTTTCGTGCGTCCTGAGTAGACAACCGGGTTGGCATATTCAAGGAGCGGTCTGACATAGGCCCCATAGAGTATTTGGAAGTCCGTGCGAGTAATACGAGAGAAGGTACGCCGAATCATCCGTAGAACAGCGAATGCCTTCTGAGCCGATTTCTCAAGGTGCAGTGAGAAGGACAGGTTTGGAGAGAGCCAGATACCCAAATCTTTTTTGGCATCTATCCTCGTGATGTCTTCTGGTCCTTTCTCACCATGCATGACAAAGGAGTTCGCTGAGTCTCCTCCAAATGACATATGGACGCACTTTTCGTCATTCAGAGGAAGGTGCCAGTCCAGCGACCACTGCTTTGCGGCGTCTACATCAATTTGGAGGGCACTGGCATTGGAACTCCACGATTTCAAGTCGTCCGCAAAAAGTAGACATGGACTTGAAATAACATCTGGAAGGTCATTGACGTATATCAGAAACGGCAAAGGTCCCAAAACGGAGCCCTGAGGAACTCCAATGGAGACCGGCGCCGCAGAAGAGTAGGTCGAGCCTACTTTCACTCGGAATGATCTGTCTGATAGGAATGCCTTGATCCAGTGTAGGATTTTCCCTTGAATCCCGTAAGACTCGAGTTTGTGGAGCAGAGGGACGTGTGGGACTCGATCAAATGCTTTTGAAAAGTCGAAAAATATGGCATCCGATATGAGTCCCTCGTCCTTGGCTTGGGTTAAGCTGTCCATAAATACGAGCATGTTCGTCACGCAGGAACGGTTTGGGAGAAATCCGTGTTGAGCTTGAGAAATCAAGTTGTTGGAAGTAAGGTGATCTAGAATGGCTCGCTTCAGAATGCGTTCCATCACCTTGCATGGCACGCTAGTGAGGCTTATAGGCCTGTAGCTGCCAGGCGATAGTCGGTCACCAGTTTTGTAGATTGGCGTGACAATCGCTTCCTTCCAAACAGAGGGAAGGTGGCCTTCGTCAAGCGAGTGACGAAACAGCAGGTGGAAATGGGTTGCCAGTGTGTACGACGTTTCCTTCAGGATCCTTGGGTGGACTTCGTCGGGCCCCAACGCGCAGAATGGGTTGATCTTGTGCAGGAGTTGACGAATGTCCTCCACCGTGAATACCAAGTCGGTTAGAGGCCGTTCGTAGGTACGCCTTGACAACGTTGGATGTGACGAGGACGCTGGGACTGAATACAGACCTGCATAGTGATCTCTGTAGAACTCAGATACCACTATTGGGTCACTCGTGGGTTCCCCGTTCCTGTCCCTCAGGGAGAACGCGGATGGTTTGTTTCTTCGGCGATGCCGCATGTATTTGAACAGCACATTTCTGTTCTTCCGGGCGAGGTCTAGAATGGTGGCTTGTTTTCGTATGTTCCATTGGCGGATTTCCGATTTACAGCGGTTCCGCATTTTACGAAATGCCAGCTCATCTTCTGTGTCTCCTGTAGTCAACTTTTTGAGAAATAGTTGTGACCTCTTTTCCAGAAGACGCCGGATTCTTTTGGGTAGTTTACGGCTCATCCGACTGCGTGCTGTTTTTTTTGGGACTAACATCGCGTCAGCCTCGTGAACTTTCTGGACAATAGTCCTATATAAGTCTTCCACTGAGGCTGGCCCCAGTTTAACTTGGTTACGAAAGATGCGCAGTCTGCACGGCAGAAGTTTCGAATCCACGTTTGTGGTTCGGGATTTCTGGCCCAATAGTAGATGAAATCAAAGGTGAGCACACAGTGGTCGCTATGTCCCAGTGGAGCGTTAATTGTCACCTGATCAACGAAATGTCTTTCGTTGGTGATGACCAGATCCAGGAGGGACGGTTGTTGGCTCGCGCGGTATCTGGTGGGTGCAACGACATGTTGAGTCCAAGCGCTCTGTTGAACGACTTCGGTCAACGCCGCTGTAAAGGGTCTACTTGCTTCGACGCACTGGAGCTCCGTCCAGGGGGCCTTTGGAGCGTTGAAGTCACCTACCAGCAGGAGATGAGTGAAGTGGTAGCTGGAGGAGAGTTGCCCAAGGGTTCGTATGAGGACGTGGTCATCTTCCGGAGGACTCGAGGTGCTACGGTAGACCACACCGAGAAGGAGAGAATCGGACCCGCGCAGCGGGACTTGAAGCCACAGTGCATCACAAAAAGGTGCAGGAGTGGTATCAGAGAGGACAATCGGGATTGGCAGGGCCGCATGTAAGTACAAAGCAACCCCAACAGCTCTCCCTCGTTTTGAGTCAGCTCGAAAAATAGAGTAGCCGTCTATTGAGATCTCCGCGTCAGAGACATCTGGTGTGAGCCAGGTCGCTGTGAGTGCGATAACGGACGGCTGTTCAAGACAAACTGACTGTTCAATATCGCAAAGTTTGTTGAAGAGGCTAAGACAGTTTGTGGACAAGCATTTCAACACTGCCTCTGCTGCCCCCGAAGGTGAGGAGCCGAGAGTTGTGTAACCAGGGAGGTTATCAGGCTTAATAGCTGTACGTCGGGTTTGAGTCGAGGGCTCCGAAGGGACCTCTGAGGCATACTTGTCTGCTCCCCCGATTGGTGGTTTCGTGGGTTGCTTTCCATTTGCAGGTTTTTTTCGCTCTATGGGAGCCCGGTCAGGAACTCAATCCGTGTTTCCCGCATCGGCTGTGCCCATTTCACTCAGCAGCATTCGTCAACCTAAAAGGCAGGAAAGAAATAGCTCTGTGGTGCCGCTCTTGAAATTTTCAGTAAGTTTGTCAACCAGACGACTCTCACAACGAAACATCTGCGGTGCTTTATATCTTTCTTTTGCTTCCATTATAACGTTACGTATTTTTTTCATGCGTAAACGTTTTTTGTTTGACTACGAAAACTGACAAAAACGCACACTTGTACACTTTCACGCAATACAGACTTGGTCACGTGCTCCAACTCGCTCTTCTTGTTTCGCTCGAGCTTACGGCGTTCTTTCGCGAGTCTCATGTGTTAACTCTGGTATTTCAGCCTATTTTCGCATCTTCCTACAGGTAAAAACTGTTCTCCAGAAGATCCCTGGACAACCGTCATTGGAAAATTATTTATTTTCTGACTTGGGTTAACGGCGAAGTATTTTACAGAGAACAACTGTGAGTGAGTCCGTTCCATCTGACCTCATTATTAGTGTATACTCAATCTAGCGTTATTATTTTTATTTCTTTGCCGCAAACTCCTGGTAAAATTGTTTTTGGGTAGCAAGACCACTACACATCCAACAATCATTTGAACTGTGTCTAAGGTGCAGCATGAACCTTCACTGAATGATGTTTTTCCCACGCACCAACCACCCGAAATGAGAAAAGCTGCTTTCTGCTAAAGGCGCATGCTGTACTGTCAAAAATCTTTTTACCATGTCTTGCAATATGCAAATGGGTTTTGGGACGAGGAACCTATCAGCCCAACCTTGTTCAATCAAGACGTGATCAGTTAGCAGGTTCCTTCGAAGAAGACGATAACCTGTGGAAAGAGGTGAAGGGTCTCAAGACGTGTTTCGTAATCGATGGACTGGCGGCCAACAAATGCCATGGCCGCGGCCCGTTCGATGGTGGTACGCCCTTCTTGTGTCCTCAGCAGACAACTCGCTTGGCTTATCCAAGGAGAGGACTGACGTGGGACCACCGGACCATTGCAAGTCCAAGCGGGTACTACGGCAGAAAGAGTTCTGAATCATCAAAAAATGCTACTAACACCTTTGTAACCAAGTTTTCTTGATGAGATGAGAAAGATATGCTCGGAGACACCTAGATGCCTAGACCCTTTGCGGTGTATATTTTCGTGATATCTCTGGTCCATTCTCACCATGCAGGATGAAAGCGTACTTCAGGCCTCCTCCGAATGACATATGGAGGTAATTTCATCACTCTGAGGAAGGGATCAGCGCAGTCATCAATGCTTTGCACCGCCGACATCCGTTTGGACGATGTTGGCGTTGAAACTTCGGGCTTTCAAATAGTCGGCAAAAAGTGGACATGGACCTGAAAGCACATTTGGAATATGGAGTCCAGATGGAGATCAGATAGTGGACTAGTCCCAAGACACAGTCTTGAGCGTCGCCAGCGGCGACTGATGTATCCAAAGAGTGGGTTAATCTGGCTTTTAATCAGGGTGCAGTAAATTAAAACAAGGCCTTGATCTAGTGTGCACTTTTTCCTTGGATCCCATAAGACTCGAGCTTGTGGAGCAGGACAGCGTACCCCATGAAATGATATTAGAGGTTTAGAAAATATGGCCTCTATTATGGGCCCTTCGCCTTCGGCTTGGGCCACACTGTCCTAAAATGGAAGCGTGGTTGGCACACAAGAACGGTTCGAGAAGAAGCCGCGTTGTGCTGGGAGTATGAAGTTGTAGGCAGTCACGTGATTTGGGTGGGCCCGCTTCAGCATGACTTCATTCGCCTTGAACGGTATACCGGGACGTCCAACTGGACCTGCAGCTCCCGGGCGGTAAGCGGTCACAACACTGCTAGATTTGCGTGACAGCCACTTTTTTCCGGGCAGAAAGTTGGTTGACTCAATCGAGCGAACGAGGAAAATTCGGGTAGAAAGCCGGACGTCGCTTTATTCAGAGACCTTGGATGGATCACATCTTGCCCCAAAGCGCAGAAAAGGTCTGCTCTCCACAAGAGTTGGCCAAAGTTGTCCTCCGTAAGGCTACAGTATGTCATACTTGATTTGGCCGCTTCGGGAGGGATACAAGCTTGCACAGTGTCCTCTTTAGATACCACGATTTGATAACGCGTGGGCACCCAGTTTCCGCCCCCGAAAGAAGAAAGCTGTTGGCATTCCTCTTCAGCGGATTTCATTTGATCAAATGAAATAGTTCCGTTTACCCTGGAAAGGTAGGATATTGTGACCTGTTTTCATTTGTTCAATGGACATATATCTGACTCACAATGTTGTCGTGTATTAAGAAACGCCAGGCTGCTCTCCAAGTTCCTAGTGGTCTGCATTTTGGTGAATATTTAGGGCCGCGTTTCCTCAAGTGACCAAATTTTTAAGGTAGCATATGTTTTGTTCAGTCACCTGCCGTTTTCTTTGAAACATCTAATCTGTCTAGTGAATTTTGCAAACAGTAGTCACGTATATTTCCTCCACTGAGGCTGGCCACAATTTCAGCCTCAAGCTAGAGAGCGGACATTATCGCTGATCGATCATTGTCCGCTAACCCAACGAGTAACGTTTGTGCTTCCGCCCTCGCAAAGTTTGCCTCACACCAAAAGTCAACAACTATTAACGAATTCATCAAAAGATTGAAACCGGTTAAAGTTGTCACCGAGGCCCAAAACGTTCTCGCTTACATATCCCGAATGCCTTCGCTGATAACGCTAATGCAATATTCTGTGATGCGCTGTGGAGCCAAATCCTGCTTCGAGGGTCCATTTCTGTCCTCCTCGGAATGGTCTACCGTTGTCCCATTAGTCCTCCGGAAGATGACCAATTCCTCATACAAACACTTAAGCAAATCTCATCCAGATACCACTTCAGCAATCTCTTTATGGTAGGTGCTTTTAACGCTCCAAATGCCCACTGGATGGATCTCCAGCGCGTCAGCTGCAGCTGCGCCGAACAAAGTCGTTCAGCTGGGTGCTTGGACTCAGCATGTTGTTGCACCCACCAGATACTGCGCAGGCCAACTACAATCCCTCCTGGATGTGTTCGTCACCAACGAAAGACACCTCGTTGATCAGGTGCTAATTAGCGCTCCACTGAATGCCGACCATTGGTTTCATCTGCTGATGGACCAGAAACCCAGAACTTTAAACGTGGATTCGAAATTTCTGCCGTGCGTACTTAATAATAATAATAATAATAAT
>NIRI02000052.1:0-49310 GCA_003604175.2 Clonorchis sinensis | reverse complement strand
ACCAAATGAGCAAAACAACCCTTAAACGTGGATAAGACAAAATCTGAGAGCTACGAGATCAGAATGAATTGGAGAAGGCTTCATCTGAAGAAAAAACTAGCCCTTCTGAGTTATGCATCCTCTCTGCAGCAACTAGATACGCATTGTTTAATGGGGTGACAGGATGCGACAGAAGGGTGGCAGCTGAACAACGAAAGGGAACTGCCTACATCCAGTGCACTTGTGATCAGCTGGCTGGTTGATGATTCCAGTTTTCGGGCGGCGGTCATCCAAGGGTGGTTACTTTATTAACCGTGGAAGACAATGTACACAGGAAAACTGGCTTACTAAAGAAGACCCGTGGATCGTAGTTTTTGAGTGTGTACATAAACATGTATAGTCGAAACCTTTTCATTGCTTGGGCTGTTGTCAAACCACACAAGTTGCCATACCCCTCACCGTTAGCATAGGCTTGTCAGATAAACTTGATTGAGAAGTTTGCTTGCACAGAAGAGACTCCTATGACTGCCTGTACTGCACTAACACCCCTCGAGAGAGTTATCGCTGAATCCGCAACATGTAAGACTGTAAATGATTTTGAGCTGAAGGCAATGTCCAGAAGTTCGTTTCATGACAGTTTGTTGCAGAGACATGCGGACGCTATCCTGGATTTTGGAATGGCGTTTCCAACATCACACTTAGCCCAGAACGTTTCTAAAATGCTAAACAAACTCCCCAGTTCGTAACTTGTGGGTCGCATGCGTCTTGGGAGATGGGACCTGTATTCTTTTCATCTTTTAGTTCCACTCATCATGTGCATACAGTAACCTCGAACTACATGCGTGACCTGAAGAAGGGGAATACCCATCATTTCCCACATCTGGTATATGTCCCATAGGGTCAACCTCCTAATAGCGCCTGTCAGCGAATGAAGTCTGGAGCTTTCGACAGAGGATCTCCTTGGAAGTACTAATGATGGTAAGTAAAATCAACATACGAGCTAGTTTATCCTAAATTTTGCTGTCCATGCGACAGAGGCAATGGCGTCGTGCATAAGGAGTTCAAGACAGGCTGTCAGACGAACTGAGCGTCGGCGCCTGAAGAATGATTTCAAAGTGTCTACGGTCGTGGCGGTCAAGATCTTGAATCTAACGGCACTGGACGGTGAACGGATCCGTGAGTGTCAAGCGTACACCTCCCACTATGGCTCAGTGGATTATGGTGTTGCATAAACTGTAACACTGTGATAAGGGCCAGTCCCTTCGTGACGGAAACACAAGACGTGGACGGGTGATCGAAAATCAAAGACTAAACATGGCTTGGTAGGTGAGGTAATGAAGTACAAGGAAGTACAGAAGTACACAGTACAGTATATAAAAGTACATAGAGAAGCGGATTAACGGATTTTCGATTTGAGCTGTATAAAGTGCGGAACGCTGTCAAAGACCATTTGTATTCTTGAATTTCGGAGCTCTTCTTAAATCCAGATTTCAAGTTTTCAATATAAACCATCTGAAGTAGCTTTCCACGAATATACGCATAGAATGCTGCGTGATGAAAGGGTGCAAAACGCAATTGCATTTCAACGGTCCGATCGATAACTGCCCTTTAGTGGCACACGACAGGCACGATACTCGATGCTCTTAGGGTCACGACTGGAGTGCTTTTAATATCAATAAACACACAGCTATACGTTCTCCATTAAAGCGGTACAATAGTCCATTTGGGTTAACTGAAGTACTGCACGTAAATTCTCACCATCAGTGATGGGTGGAAAAATTAGATGTCCTTAAGGAGGTGTCGTGATAAGCACCTCATGAAATCCAACTAAATTCGATCAACCGAAATTTTCAGTGGATAGTTGTGTCCAACCAAGACAAACACGGGTTACGCCGCAAATTCTCTATCGCGGTGCGAAGGGGAAGTCGCTGAGGTGCATAAGCAGCCAGGTGATAAGTGAGTCGAATAGGAAACCAACAACACGGTCCGAATTCAACTGTCCAGTAACTGCGGAAACAGCCCCAGCATTTGGAACAAATAAGCCTGAGGAATTCACTCTGGTTAACCGGAGTGCATAAGAAACCCACAGTGCGGTGAGTAATGGGCTTTACCAGGTGAAGAATGAAAACTGATGATTATAGAAAGTGTGACCTGGACGGCTGCTGGTCTGGTATGAAAAAAGGGCAGTGATCTCACAATGCATGGCACTGTATGTTATGAGATAGCACTCGTATTTTACGTAACCATTATACCGGATGAGGAAATCACGAGCAAAGTTCCTACATCAGGCTACTTAACGGTCCTTTTTTGTTTGCCCGTGAATAGCATGTAGGGAAGTGACGTTCACACATCGGAAAACTGCGACCTACCTCCAGGATATTTGTTAGACTATCACGGACACAGATGAGGAGACAAACCAAATCAAAAGCAAGTGGAGCATAAAGACCAGTTGTATATGTAGTCGGGAAAGCCTCTTCGATAAAATGGATGGAATAAGAAAAACTGTACCATCATCAGCATCCCAATCATCATCATCATGGACAGCAACAGACTAGTGGTGTTGATGGTATTCGGCTGCCGTGCAGTGGGATAGTAGTTGTGAGTGCATGGTGGCATCCAGGGGTGAAAACTCTGCACGATTACTTGAGAAGCATACTCAAGGCCAGTGTTTTGGTAATGAATCAACAAGGATTTAGCACACCCAGAAAGAAGTTGTGTTTAGTCCCTGTAGCACCCTATCACTACGAAAAACGAGGGTTTCTGATTCAGGAGCATACCTAGCTGGAATTAATCAGAAAAAAGCTATAAATGCTTCACTTGCCAGAAGGTAACTACTAACTGTAAGACATATAAAACAGGTTGTGCGAATCTTTATTTGGCTTAGTAGGGAAGCATTCGGTTTCAGGTTTGTTGCCCGACCCTTGGTGGCAGACATTTCGGCCTGACCATTACCATATTAGCAAAAGTCAGCAGAAATAATGCTCAAATAAAGAGCACTACAGATGCTTGGAGTAAATGCGATTCGACGAAGAGTGCCACTCGTAGGTCTGCGTTTATCGCCCCGCAAGAATTTGGAAAGCCTTCTTGGTTGACAGCTAACAATTAGACACCCACATTTTTGGTGTCTCTACTAACATGGGCAACCTCGCCTTTCAACGTAGTCGAACGATGCAACGGTTCGACCATCGAGTCAGAAAGTCATCGTTTCATCATCATAAGGTTAGATTCGTTTAGTAACTTGAAGATTACATTCAGAAGACGGATGGTGATAGACGCATGCACTTCGTACCGGCTCTTCAGTATGAAACAATAAACATAAACAAATCGTTCAGCTGTAAAACCCTTGCGGGGCCTAGCTGCTACCCGAAGGAAGCACGAGGGCTGGGATACTGCCAGGTTACCCAAGCCCAGACAGGGGAAGTCGAGAGGCTGAGGTCGGGTTCGAACCACGGACCTTCCAGTAAGAAAATTCGCGATCTAGCCACTGAACCATCTCACCTGCAGTACTAAATACTGCTTACTATGCAACATAATGAACAATGGATTACATTCGAACAAACAAGTGACACAGTGAACATTGGTTCACCATACCCATGAAGATTAGAGACATAAAAGTTCTTTCTGGACGTAAAGTCTATGCTTTAGTCTAGGCGAAAGCCTCTGCATAGTTTAACACACCTGAGTCGGAATGGTCTAGCAGGAGGCGGAATGCTGTTGGATCTTGACCCTTCATCCCATGGTGCTCAGGCTGCGATGACATATCGAGCGCATTCACGCCCGGGCAGCAACACGCACTATGCAGTTCTGAGGCGAAAAGTGCATATTGACAAAACATCACACAACTCCACAGTGACTTGCCGTCGTGACCGTTGGTAGAGGAATTTCGTATGAATCATCAAAGTACCCAAATCGTTCATCTGTAGCCCTCTTTCGGGACCTCCCTGCCATGCCACCCGAAGGAAGCACGAGGGACTGGAGCACTGTCAGGTTGCCCAAGCCTTGACAGGGGAAGTCGAGAGGCTGAGGTCAGGTTCGAACCACGGACCTTCCAGACAGTAAATTCGCGCTCTTACCTCTGAGATATCTCGCCGCCAAAGTACGCAAATGACTGCTCCATTCGTAGCCCAGAGAAAGGATGAATGCTCGCTCGAGCAAAATAATCCCCAAAAAACGGAACACTAACCAAGTCGGACAGGATCCCACCGCCGCATAAAACCTGAGAATGATAGAAACGCCTTCATTTCGAACCTGGTGATTTTGTGCTGTAAGTTGAGGGAAATCTGGATGAACATCATTCGCCAGAGTCCATGTTGGAGTGAGAAGACGTAAATGTACTGCACTATGAGAGAGAAGTGGTCAAGAAGTCAAGAGAAGTCCATCGAAGGAAAAAAAGGGTGCTGCTGAATAATTTATGATTCTGTATTATATCTTTGCAATTGTCCAGCAAAGTTCACTGCAGAAAGTTTCTGCAGGGAGAGAGGCCTTGTCATACAGTCTTGAGCGAAACATTGCCTTGAGAGTGATAGAGAAGAAACTTCTCTTTTGATCAGTAAGAAGTTGTTCAATACAAATGAACCGTTAACGTTGAAACGTGTTTGAATACATTACACTAAACCGCAAAAATGCGTGCCTGTGCCCTAAAAGTTGATGATCTGTCAGTATCCTCGAAACGACTTCAGTTGAGCATCATCGTTCCAAGTCAGAGCAACAAAGGGTAAGTTGAGACATTGTTTACAATCAACCAGTGAACAATATTTATAAATTAGGCTACCCAACCTGTACAATAGCAGTAAGGGGTACAAGCGCAACTGAGGCTTTCCACATTGGTCAGAGTTTCATTTGGTTCAGTCGCACACATCTGCACTGTCAATAATTAACACAAATTCGAGTACTGCCACAGTGTACGGGCAGTTCATATAAGGCAAACAGATATTTAAATCAGACGAGGTAGTCCAAAAACCGCCCATGTTTTCCTATAGATTTTCAGCTTCTAGCTCAATCCACACATCGGAATGCGTATTTCATTTTCAAATACGAATATTTCCTGGAACGCACTCTGATGAAGGCCTACTTTTTAGCAGTGTTTCGAACTAGTTTGGGGGCGAGATGGCTCGGTGGTTAGAGCGCGAATTTTCTGACCGGAAGGTCCGTGGTTCGAAACCCCACCTCTGCCTCTCGACTTGCCCTGAGGCTTGGGCAACCTGGCAGTATCCCAGCCCTCGTGTTTCCTTCGGGTTGCATGGCAGCTAGGCGCCGAAAGGGTGTTATAGCTGAACGAACTAGTTCAAGCCCGGCTACGGTCAAAATAACTAAACCCGGAGGGTGACCATTCGTAACTATTGAATCAGAGAGGAAACTCATGCAAATGTATTTTTTACTATACTACTTTACTGAACACGTGGTCACGTGATGATTGACTGGCTCCTCGAGGATGGATGTTTCATTTGTCTTACGAAATTACTCTTCCTTTGAGGCACCTACGCCAAATGAGATACACAGAAAGAATCGGTGGTAGTAGATAGTTGAGAACGTAAATGGTTCAGCTGTAGCACCCTTTCGGTGTCTACCTGCCATTCTACCCGAAGTAAGCACGAGGGCCGAGATACTGCCAGGATGCCAAAGCCTAGACAGGAGCATTCGAGATGCGGATGTCGGGTTCGAACCACAATTCTTCCGGTCAGTAACTTCACGCCTTAACCAGTGAACCATCTCGAGCTCAGTGTATACCTTACATAGACAGTGGATAGATAGCTTATACCTTGAGCAGGCCGGAAGTTAACAGTTCTGTTGCATTGTATGTTCTTTCCAGTGCCGCTGGATTAGATAAATAATCGTATCTTGAACTTGTATTCTTTAGTCGTGTAGGAAGAAACCAAAACACAGTGCTGCTCTCAGCACTGTATTGCTGGGCAACACAAGCATATACCATTGCCATGTCCTCGGAAAGGTATGCTGGAAGTTCACGCCAGAAAGTTGCATGGGTGGATTATCTGGAACGTTGGGTATACTGGCTCTTGAAAGATCTTTGTGTTCCAACATTGCCCCACAATGTGTACCCATTCAGTACTAATCAACCTTTGTTAATACAATCACAACCCTATCAAGTCCCTTGTGGGACTGAACTCTTTTCCGCTTCCATTTTCCAAGAATCCTCCTCAATCAACCTTGAGGTTTCTGTTTTTCATGTATCATTGTCATACTTCCCCACCGTTTTTTGGACAAACTTGTTATTCACGTGCGTAATCTAATACCGTCGGGCGTAGTTATGACTTTGTGTTTTGAAGCGAACAAGCAATCGTTAGAAAAACAGCTCTTAGAAAGGATAGTAAGCAGCCCAAAACAGGCCAGCACGAAATATTGCCACCACCCACCTTCAGTTGATGTGAGCGAGATGCAGGCTCTACAATGTTCCTTTCAGGATCAACGTGACGGTTGATTAGAAACACAGAGCCAACATCAGAACCAACGGCCAGCCAACATCCACCAGGACCTCCAGTTGCCACACAGGTCGGCAGTCCACTGCCATCGCTGGCTTTGACCTGAACGCCATTAACATCGGGTGAGTCAGGGAGCGGGAAAGGAAGTGTGAACGACCGCAGTTTGGTCAGCTCCCACTCCCTGGATTCCTTCGAATGCTGCTGTGGCTGAGCTGAGGTGTTAGTAGTACTACTGTTTGTACCGGGTTCTGATTTCTTGGTGATCGATTTTACACTATTCTGATTCCGACCTAGGGTACAGAACAAATGGGAGACAGCTCAACTCATCTGTAGAACGAATCGGTGAGGGAAACAACAAATGAGGTAAGAAAAGTTTTAGACGAGTAAGGCAATTGTTAGATGGGCATTAGTCAATATGGCCACTTTATGAGAGTGGAAACACAAAATCTGACTTTAAAAATTTCGAGATCCACGGAAAAACTCCGCTGTTTTTTCGTTCATTGGTTTCACGCCAAGAACACCTTCATGATCCTCTAATGATGAAGACAAACTGAGCGAAAGTCATAATTAAGGCCATTTCCTGAAAGGGCCACCTGAAATTCGAAGCAGAGATAAGACGACCAGTGAGCTTACTCAAGGCCAGAGTATTCGTCGATTAAGTATTCTGATAATCTACCCGAGGAGAAGCCGTTATGCGGAAAGGATCACTTGGACTTCTCCGGAAGTCCCTAAGTCTGAGAATGTTGCTCAAAATAGAGAACTGTGCAGCCTTGCATGAATGTTCTGTGCTCTTCAGCTGAGTTGATCTTCTAATGTCAAGATAGTTCAACTTACTGAGTGTCACTACCCATCAACGAAAGATATGACTTGCTTCAAAACTGGTTTCCTGGTCAATCAACGAAACCGTTCTGTTCGCGTTATTTTTAGGTTTTATTGTATGTTCCAGTCTTGAAAGCGAAGTTGCTGAAAGCTCTGTTCGCCCACAACCACACTTTCAAAACCGTATTTCCCAATATAATCCTTACTCACTCCTCTCGAAGCAGCATCCGATGAAGATTTGGGCCACACCTATTTAAGTTGGGGGCACACTAACAATGTGCCCAGAGTTGAAAGATCACTTACTCATGTTCTGCTACCATCAGCATTCCGCACATTCGATGCTTAATTCGCGCACAACAACAAAGTGAATGTCCCAACGAAAAGTGGGAACAGGAAGGCCAGGGACAAACTTATCACAAACAGCCTAATATCCCTTCGGGAAACGATCAAGAAGGTATCTACACCTTGGAACACAACACATCGAAGTAAGACTCCATCAGCGAGATTCACCGAAAGCCCTTTGCGAACCTCACTCAACAGGAGCCTATAACAGGCAGGCGGACTATGAAGTGACGGCACGCGCGAGACACCGGAACAGGTGAATTACAACTTCCTACCATATTTTCAACCACGTACGACAGGAATCACGTGAGCCCCAACCAGGAAGGCGTAAAAATCCCACAGTACACCGTTTAACCTTGACTGCCTTCATTCTGCATTGTCAAGTTAAGGCCTGTCCTATGTAGGCCTACCGTCAAAGGGAGTTCGGAGTTGAAGACAGTGCTATCTTCGGTCGCGAGACAGTCTACAGTCGCCCGGTTAGCATGCGCGTTGTATTGATGAACCGATGCCTCCAGGGTGGAAGTGATATAAACGCATTTGTGCATATCTCCCATTCCTGTAGACCGATTACTCTCGTTCATGACCAGTCGTTCGGCACCCTCACTGTTAGACCTCAGGTGGCTATTCGCTATTGGGCGTGCCTTTGAACTTGGTCACCTGTTGTGGTCTATTTCGCCATCATTTTAAAGTGGTGGCTTGACAGCTGTTGATTCCCCGTCTTACTCCTCGCAACGGAACTCCTTCCTGCTGACCGGCGACAAACGAAGACCTTTACCGCACCAAACTGTATTGATCTCAATCAAACCACACAGCCGTTTGCTGGAGTCGATTCCAACAGTCCGACAGTCGTGGGAGGGAGTGCGATCCCCAGACTATAGATACCACGAATCATTGCACCAGGATCATCAGATACCTCATGAGTGAATAATGGAATATCTGAGCCCGTCCTAAGCGGTTTGAGGTGCATGACCGAAGTGGGGTCTCCTAGGTCTCCTGTTCCAAAAACACAACAAAAAGAGGGAATAAAGTTACCCACTTTAGCACAGAGTACGGACAATAAAGGTTGCAAAGTGGATCAGATCTTTTGAATTTAGTAAGGTTACTGTGTTTCATTTTAGTGGGTGGTTTGGACACATGGCAGTGGTTAGGGGACTGACACAAGGGGTTGATTGTAATAGACCAGTTGAAGAGTGTGGAGGGGTGTGGTTGAAGGTCGGAAAAATTGGCTTGTTTGAGTTTGCTCATCTCGAGCCTTTGACTTGAAAGTCTAACCAATATGGCGATGGAGTGTAGGGGGTTGTTCCAATAACCTGACCGTAGTCTCTAGCTCACAAGTATGATCTACAGAGTAACGGGTCGTAAGGTTTAGTTGAACGACCCTACCCAGACACAATAGTCTGACCCTCGACCGCTAGGAACTGGCTTAGTCTGACGGCGCAGATGTCTCACTTTTGATACTACCGCGCAAGGCAGATGCGTCCCAAATCACATCAGGCTCTTGTTGCATTTCGTATTGTACTTCGTCGGTACTGGATAATTCGCCGGCAGTCACCGGTCAACGGTTGGGCAGTCGAAGTCTGCGGTTTTCAGGGCCAAAATGTTCTAACCAGTCCCTCCTCCTGGGTTAGGTAACATCACCACTTCCACGAACATGGATGTGCTGGTACCATAAAACGTTCACTCCCATCGCAGACAACAGTACAGTCTTACATCGTGATCGCCTCGCAATACGGTCAAATGTAGAAAGGAATTTGGCTGTCATTCATCTGACTTTTCCTCTTTAGCCTCCCTGGCATTAGAGCTTTGTAGAACCAAGAAACAGCTAGCGTAGCTGGCGGGACTATAATTACAGCACACAAGCTCGAGCGGCAAGTCAAGGTGGCAGCTTTTAGGCGGGTCCGCCACTCGAAAGTAATACCTAACAATCGATGTTGTGTCCAGAATGACGAATTATCAGTCAAACGCACAAGCCAGATGGTGTGAGTTACCCACTTTCCAAAGCCAAAAACGCCAAACAATTCACCTGAAACCATTGAAGCGTTCTGTTCTTTAGGTCGCAGGTGAACGTAGGAAAGTCACCGATGCGAAAGAGAAATAAGAATAAAGCGTTCAGCTGCAGCACTTTTTCGGTGCCTAGCTGCCATGCCACCCGAGGGAAGCAGGAGGGCTGGGATACTGCCAGGTTACTCGAGCCCAGACACGGGAAGTCGAGAGGCAGAGGTCGAGTTCGAACCACGCACCTTCCGATCAGTAGATTCGCACTCTTACCACTGAGTCATCTCGCTCCCGCAAAGGAGGACAAACACCAAGTATTGCTGCTAGCACCACTGTCCGGCAGCGAAACGTTGGTATGTTGCCGATGATGGCTATGTCTTATACCCCCATGTTGATCTTGCGACTATCCTTGCACCCAGCAGATAATGCTAGTCTAAGTAACCGAGTCTACAAGCGAAGTCTACAAATGAAATCCATAAATATCAAGAAACAGATGGTCAACAGATTCCGGAATCAACCGACTCATTTGGACGCTGAGAATTTTTCGGCCGTTACACATAAATCGATCCAAACTATTCATTGACCTTGGTACCAAATACAAGTATTGGTTTCATTTTGACGAGCTGAAGCATAGCTCAATCCAGGATAATGCAACATAATTGATTTGAACAAGGAAGCCCTGTCTCTCATGGCAGTAGAACAACCGTCCACTTCACTGGACAACTAAGCAACACTCCGGCCGATGAAAGAATGAAGCTTGGGTACATCCGTTGGAAAGCAAATCACAAGATTCGAATTCAACCAACTGTAGGAAAATGAAATACATACAATGGTCCTCTGACAATCTGATATCTGTAACCGTTTCTAGGATGGGGTATGAATAATAATAATAATAATAATAATAATAATAATCATGAGGACTTGACCGAAAGTCTTCCCCAAAAGCAATGATAACACCTCCAAAAGTACTTCACACAACAGTCGAAATGATGAACAAACCGAAAAACTCTTTGTTTGATGGTGAATAACAAATCAACAGATTCAGTGGATAATCAATGGTTCCCATCGAATGGGAACCAATTGACCCCAAGCTGGTACCTCAAGTCATCACCAAAAAGACTTGTGGGTGAAGCCAATCTAGGCCGAAAAGCTAATAGGCACTGTGCACGTCACAAAACTCTATCGCTTCTCGAATCCGCGACCTCCTGGTCAGTAGTTTGAGCATTTAACTGCCGATCACCCGCTTGTGGACGAAAGGTTAAGTGCTCAAACTACTAGCCGAGAGGTCGCGGGTTCAAGACTCCCTGGAGTTTCATGAGATACATGCCTATGGTGAATCCTAATAAGGACAAAAAAGCTGTACAGTGCTCCTCAGCTTTTCAGGATAGATAGGCATCACTTACAGGATTATATCTCCATCGAAAAGACAATCTATCCACTTCATCCTAAGACACAGTCATCGAATGTATTCGAATATCACCAATGGAAATGAGACAGCAAGCTTAGCTTAAAATGAACGCAACCAATGTTGAATTCAGGGGCGAGCGCTTCGAAAGTATGGGGATATCATCCCAGGGACTCGGTCCTCGTGGAAGAGTAACAGCCACCATTTTAGCATACATTAGGTCCAATTATTCACTCGGTCGCTCAGTGTGTCTGATACCAATACACTCACACCCGTTCTGCCTTCACAGTATCGTACAGTGAAAAAAATCCTGCGAACCCGTGACATTGTCATTTTCAAGCCGCCTGGTGCAAGATGTTGGATAACCAAGGTGACATCATCATCATCATCATCATCATCATCATCATCATCATCATCATCATCATCATCATCATCATCATCAAAGACAGCAACATCAGTGTTGACACTGATGCTTCACTGCCGTACAACCATGAAGTTCATCTAGTTTCATATATATATATATATATATAATTATATATAAAAAGCCCTAGAGTGAAAAGAAGAGAAAAAGAGTGGATGAGGGAGGGGACCTAGTGCTGGCCTATGTCAAGCATTCTGAGGTGCCTACACCTCCAACCGCTCAATCAGACAATCTGGAAAGAAACTGACAGCATGAACGCCACTGACATCGATTAGCCGCCATTTCTTGCAACGTCTCCAGCCAAGCACAGGCGGGGTCACGGGGACCCCATCCTGGAAGGCGTACAACACCAACAACACCCAAACTCTTCGTGATCTCTTTCACGCCTTTCTGCCAAGTCATGCGCTGTCCACCTCGCGGTTTGCGCCATGCTGAAGGAGGCACGGAGAACAACACTCGTCTCGGTAGACGGTGTTTCGGCATGCGTAGCACATGACCGAGCCATCGTAGTCGGTGGTGCTGGATGATTTCCCCAATTGATGTACCTGCAGCACAACCAAATACCCGTTTTCTAATCACCTCGTGACTAACACGCTGACGCCATCCAAAACCAGCCACGCTTCTGAGGCATCGGTGGTCGAAAACCTGGAGACGCCTCACATCATCTGTCCGTAGAGGCCATGTCTCGCACCCATACAACAATACAGCCCTTACTGTAGCCTGGTACACACGACCCTTAAGATCTAGTGAGATGCCTTTTTGACGCCACAAGTGACGCAAATTAGCAAACGTGATTCGAGCCTTTGAGATTCTTGCACTGACTTCACCAGACACACTTCCGTCAGAGCTAATACAACTACCGAGGTATGTAAAGTTTTCCACAATCTCCAGTGATTCTCCTTGAATTTTAAGGGATATGTCCGGAGACTGCACGTTCTGAAGCATGACTTTGCACTTTGAAGGTGCAAGGCGCATGCCAAAAGATGGTATGATGGTGGTCAGTCTGTTCAACAGGGCTTGTGCTTCACTTTCGTCTTCAAAGATGAGGGCGATATCATCTGCGTACTCCAGATCGACAAGGCTCTCACCAGCAACGATTTGAACACCGGGGTTTTGAAGACCTTCCAGCGTTCGCCTCATTATTTCATCAATGACGAAGTTGAACAAGAATGGAGAGAGTGGACATCCTTGTCTGACACCACTTTTTGTAGGGAAGCTTTTGGAGAGCTCGCCATACACTCTCACCCGCCCAGAAGTATGTGAATATAGGGATCGGATTATGTTTACAAACTTCTGGGGCATACCCTGTTGAGCAAGTATATTTAACAGCACTGACCGATCGACAGAATCAAACGCACCCTTGAAGTCAAGGAACACCAAGATTGTGGGTCGTCTGTACATGTGGCGTTGCTCTAACACCTGACGGAGTGTGAAGATGTGGTCAATGCAGCCTCTACCCGGTCGAAATCCCGCTTGATTCTCACGAGTCAAGGTTTCGCGTGCCATCGTAAGACGACGAAGAATCAATGACGCCAGAAGCCTTGTCACAACAGGAGTCAAACTAACCAAGGTGACGGATAAATGTTACACATACTCCGGCTTCATCTCCGGCTGACGAGTTAAACAAGTTCGCAACTACGTGACATATCAATCACCAAAACAATTTACTCAGTTCAACCTTACATATTAGTAATGCTGGCGATTCACCGACAACTCATTTATCTTGATGTAATTGTCGATCACCTTGGTAGTGGGTACGGTCAGAAAGCTCAATCCCGAAAAGGCGCTAGTCGATTACCCACATGTTTGCAAAGGCTAAAGCCTTTGCAACATAAACCTGAGTAACCGTTATCAATCAACAGAGGAGAGTGTGAAGTCAGCCTTGGACTTTAGGTCGCTGCTATGATGGACTAGCATAGTTTGTAGTAGGGAAACGGTAGCGTTATTAAACTGACGCATTTCAAAGTGTCAAAGCGGCATCTCATCCTGTCAGTAAAATCGCATCAAATGGGGGTCTGGTACAGAGAAAATGCTGGCAAGGTAAAAAATACGAAACGTCCATCCGTACAGATGTTGTAAGTTCGGATAGTACTTATCGGTACACAGGGAAAGTTTACAAAAGTATTAAACTCGTAACATTGACCAAAGCATACAGAGTAACTAACCTCTGCGTCTAACAGCCGACGCACCTGACGATGCCTCCTTGTGGTCAGCTTTCGATTGCATCTTGGAATGTGTCGTTGTGTTAGCAACGACTTTGCATTGCTCCTTGGTGGCTTTGAGTCGAGCCAAATATTCGATGCACTGACGCCCCTCAAGACTAGTGATGAACGAACCCTCGCCCGAATTAGCAACAGTGAGATTCATCACAGCCTCGATTCCAGTATCCACTCCCCCGCCGATCTAGAATACAGCATATCGATGTCATTCATCACCGCCAACGGGTTAGATAGCAGCGTAGAACAGGAGTGGGTCACTGTCGTACAACCATACCAGGTTACCCAGTGCAAACCTACTCTGAACATCCGCGTTGTTTACGACACACAAGAGCATGAATGGAAAATGACAGCAAAAATAGAGTTACTGAGACATCTTGCAGCCAGGCACAATGAGAGTCACGTCGACTGCCATAACCAACCACCTACGTAGTTCTGGTATGCTCATTCAAAGAAACTAGGCTCAATAACAAGCTCAGACTGATTTCGTGAAATTGACCACCCGACGCAGACGGCAATACTTTAGCATCATGCTGCCTACACTTGTGCACATGGCGAACATCTTTGGAGTGATCACCAAACCATCTTGACATTAAATCCACTTCCAAACATCCGGCCTGCACCTGCGAATGGCAGATTCTCAGGATCACTATTAGCCAGAACGATCAGAATTGTCTACCTACAATTGGACGATAAAAACGCTTCTTAAATTGACCAAAAAAGTTGGAAAGCGTTTGCGGAATAGGCGTTTATGGAAAAAAGGTTGATGCATATCGTTCACAATTAAAACCAGAATGAGCTAGTGATGAAAACAACTAGGCAGAAGCTTTCTAAGTGCTAAAAGTTCGGATATAACAATCAAACTAAACAAAGGCTGGTCATAACACCACAGTGACAAAATAAACGAGGAGGAGGTAACTGCTGGTTATTATAAACCCGGCATCATTGCGTAATTCATCGTGGCCCTTCCGAAGACCTACTAATGATCAATCAATGATCAACGATCAATGATGGATGATTAGTGAAATACGACAGCTGTTTGGAGCAGCTGCACCAGGACAGTGCCTATGGTATGCTGCAGAGTCCAAGCGCGTCATATCGGTGCCCAAAATAATTCTCGAACTGTTCTCACACACGTTCAGTGCAATTCACCTTACCAGCTATGCACTATGCCAAAACCTCGTTCCCGGAAAACACGGGGAATGACCGCACCATAAAAGTGTTTCTATTATACGGAGGCGGGGGCGATATGGCTCAGTGGCTAGAGCGCAGATTTACTGACCGGAAGGTCTGTGGCTCGAACCCCACCTCTGCCTCTCGACTTCCCCTGCATAGGCTTGGGCAACCTGGCAGTATTCAAGCCCTCGTGCTCCCTTCGGGTGGCATGGTAGCTAAGCACCGAAAGGATGCTACAGCTGAACGGTTTCTTCGTGATCGGAAAGTGTACAACATGATGATCATTCAGCTGTAGCACCCTTTCGGTGCCTAGCTGCCATGCCACCCGAAGGGAGCACGAGGGCTGGGATACTGCCAGGTTGCCCAAGCCCAGACAACATACAACATACAAACAAACGAAACGATAGTCAATGTGGCTTCCACAGGAACGTGTCATCTCCAGTCTGAAAGGTAGAAAACATAATAATAATACCGTTCATCCACTCGGGGAGTGAAGTGTGAGGAAGCTGGTTCCACTATGCTTTCTGTGGGGTGGCTGATCGCGCCTGACATTGTGTGTTTGATTCAGAGATGCAACGTAAGTAAACTCTGTGGGAATATAGAGTTCCAGCGAGCACTGACTGTTTGTCGACCTGGCTTTGTGTGCGGACGTCGGAGATTCCTCATCAACATCAGTGATGACGCTGACTGACGAATCAGTCAGACGGCTGACGGTCAAATCATCCGATGACATCTGCTTGCACAATGAGAATTGGGGTCAGACAACTCTCATTAGTGTGTTCCGCCCCAGAATCAACGTTTACCTTGGAGTATTTTTAGATTCCGAAAGACTATAGCGTTGTTTCCGTTCTTCCACTACGTGAAATTCAGATTTCCTTGTAAGCAGGTTGAATCAAAATATCGTTTTCTTTAAACCCAAAATACCAGCAAAAAACACTGACATTTTTGTGCTGAAAACTTGATAGGTGGAATTTCAATTCGATCCATTTTGGTGATATTCGCAACACTACATGCAATCCGTCCCGATTCCCAGGCATACCAGCACTTAAGTGGATACCGCATCAAACGTATCAGGTTTACACAATTATACACAATTTCAAGTTTTTCGGGTTCCGGAGCATCAATTGGATAACTATCAAGATTATTTGCAACCTTGATTGAAAGAAACAAAGATTCAAATATTTCGACAACACTCTTTGGAGTGATTGAGTTTATTTCCCAAGTCGAAAGACTGCTCCTGTCACTAGTAAAAGCAAAACCAAAAGGGGATGTTAATGTTTTAGTGCCGTAAAACCGTACCCATTTCTTTCAAAAAAGTCATAGTAAGACTGAAACCCTAGGGAGACCTTGGGCTAGCTTAAAACAAGCATGGGACATGGTTACACCAACAGTCAGCAACAATCTGGACAGAAACCGAGATCATGATTCCCACTGATACTAGTTAGCCTCCGCACCAGTCAGTGTCTCCTTCCGAGCATACGGAAGGTTACGCAGGCCCCACCCTAGAAGGTGAACAGCAATAACATAACTCTAACTTTCCGCAACATTCCTCATTCCCAAACGCCATGTCTAATTATGCACACCACCATGGTCCCAGCACTCGGAATTAGACACGGAAAACGGCGCTCGTCACGACCGGCAGTAACTAGGCATGTGCAACAGATAACCCAGCCAGCTTGGCCTGCAGTGCTGACTGCAATCTCTGAAGGACGCACCGTCTGTCTCACCGAAGACCCGTCTCCTGATCACTCAACTGCAAATGCACTGGTTCCAGACGATTTCAGATACCGGTACTTAAAGACCTGAATATGTATGAGATCCTTCGACCGAACCGGCCAAGTCTCACATCCGTACAACAATAAATCCAACACCCTAGTCTGATCAACACGCCTTTTGAAACACAGTGATGTCTTTTTGATCCCCCAAGTAGCACAAATTGGTGGAAGAAACTGTGGCCTTCGGGGATTCGTGCGCTGACTTAGTCTGTCACACTACTGTCTAAGCTAATGCGACTTCTTTGATACCTATAGTGTTCCATAACCTCCAGTGTCAGTCATTCAATTTTTAGAAGCATGCTCAAAGACCCAAGTCCCGCGGAATGGTCCTTCACACTGTGGACGCAAAGCACATGCCGAGGAAGTGGACAATTTTTTAAAACACCCCAAAAGTACTGTTTGTACATTAAAGATCAACAGTGTTCCCGCTAGGAGTCCTAAGAAGGGGCTTGGAAGGTCTTCCGGTGTTCGCCTCAATACTTCATCAACGAAGAAGTTAAATGAAAATGGACATTCAACATGACCGTAAACTTTGTGGATACAAAGCGCATCTCGAAGCACAAGATGACTTTGGTCAGCTTATTCAGCAACAGTGCTTTTTTCTCTTCAAATGTATATTGTATTGTTTCTTCCGGGTCAAACAAGCAGGCCCTGTCATCCTTCGGGTCCTGTAGACAACGCTATTGCTCGGCGCTCATCGTGAGCGCGACACTAGAAGTTCCGAACCACCACTGATGTCGCATTTACTATCGGCAGGATCAACTTTTCGACCATCTTGCCGCTACCCGATCACATGAACACCACCATCATCATCATCATCATCATCGACATGACGTCAGTGTTCAACACCGATGCTTCGCTGCCGTACAGCCATGATTTTTAAAGCCTTATTGTGAAGAAAAGGATAAAATTGGATAGTGAAGGGACTTCGTGCTAGCTTAATACAATCAGTCCGAGGTGCGTGCACCTCCAGACACTCATTCAGGCAATCTGAATAGAAACTGACAACAAGTGACATCATTTAGCAGCCATAACTTTCGGCGTCTCCAACCAGGCGCAGTGGGGATCACGCGGTTCTCATTCTGGAAGGCGAGTAGCATCGACAGAGCCCACACGTTTCGTAATCTCTTTCATAACCCGCTGCTTCCCCAACTCTGAATTGGGCGTGGAAAACAGCACTCTTTTCGGCAAACGATGGTTAGGCATATGCAATACATGGCCAAACCAACGCAGCTTCTGGTGCTGGGCACATCGTTCAATCGAAGTTCCTGTTACACAACCGAAAACCCACTTTCTGATTGCCACGTTACAGATTCACCGACAACAGCTCGCAGGGGCTATACTCTTGAGACAACCATTGTGGAACACTTGAAGATGTCTAAATTCCGTTGCTCGAACAGACCAATTGTCACAGCCATACGACAAAACGGTCCGCACTGTAGCCTGCTACACACGTCCAATGAGATTCATGGATATACCACTGTGACGCAATAGCTTACTTAACTTAGCAAATACGACCAGAGTCTTGCAGATTCGTGCATTGAACTCATCTGTCACTATAATCGGAACTAATACAACTTTCAAGATAAGTAAAACGCTCCACAACTTCGAGTGCCTCTCCCTGGATCGTAGTTAGCGTGTTTAGTGACTGCATGTCTAAGAGCAAGAGATTACACTTTGTAAGCGCAAAGTGCATGCCAAACGACAAGATGACTTTGGTCGGTTCATCCAAAAATAACTGCGTGTTCCATTCGAAAAAGAGAACGATGTCGTCTGCATACTCTAGATCTGCCTAGCTGCCACGCCACCCGAAGGAGGACGATGTCGTCTGCATACTCTAGGCCGACAAGTTTTTTTTCAGAGGCGAGTTGAACACTGGGTTTCCAAACAGGTCTAGTACGGCAGTGAAGCATCAGTGTCAACACTGATGTTGCTTGACGAGCTCCCCGATTATCTCACAGTTCCAGGGCATTCCTTGATGGCCAAGATGAACACATCGGTCAACCGAGTCAAATGAGCCGTGGAAATCGAGAAATGGTAAAACCGTGGGTCGTTTGTACTTACGGCGTTGTTTTAGCACCCGAAAGAGTATGAAGACTTGGTCAAAACCAACCCTGCCAGACGGGAATCCCGCTTGCTGCTCTCGAGTCAGTGTTTCACGAGCAACCGTAAGGTGACAAAGCACACGTGACACCGAAAGTCTCGTTACGACGGGGGTTAAGCTGATCACCCGGTGGTTTTCACACTCACTAAGAGCCCATTTTTCTAAATGGACACACACCGATCCTCCCCAGTGGTCTCAGGCAATCCCCTCTACACAAATACACGTCACAGATCAGACAATCTACAACAATTAGTTGGCAGAAAGAAGTGCTGCAGGTTTTGCTTCGTGTCTCAGCAGAGATTGCTGGATAGGGAAATGTGACTTCTGCTGATTTATGAGGAAAGCTAGTTAGAAGGGAGTTCATGTTCACCATCCAAGGCTACACGCCAGCAGCACGCTCCAGATGAGTGGAAGCTAGTAGCTACGAGAGCTGTTTTTCGAAGTATTCGGCCCATGGGTCGAATCTTCGGGGCATCCTCGGCCAATTCCATTTCTCTTGATTGCTCCATCCACCAGATCCCACGGTTAGAAAAAGACATTCGTCAGACACTAATGAATATAGGAAAGCCTTTAGATAGCTTCCCATACGCTCTTACGCACCTACATGGGAATACATACAGCGCACGATGTTCACAAACTTTTGGGACATACCGTATTGCAGAGGCGTGCTGGGATGCACGAACCAGTCGACCGAATCAAACCAACCAAGAGCGTAGGGTGCCTATATGTATTTGGTTGCTCCAACACTGAAGAAGTGTGAATAATGTGGCCCACACACCCTCTTCAATGCCGGAATCCTGCTTGTTGTTTTCAGGCTCGCCTTCACACGCCTTAATAAGACTGTAGAATAAGCGACGCCAAGAGCCTGGTTACAACGCGGGTCAAGCTCATTCGTCACACTCTGCGAGAAACCCTGTTGAAAATGAGCACCACTATGGACCCACCCCAGTAGTTTGGTACGGTTTCTTTCGCCAACGTAAGTGCAACTAAGTTAGAAAAGCACCAACTGAGGGTTCCACCTCCATCCCTGAATAGAGTTAAGAGGAGTTCATCAGAACCAGTATCCCGGTGATACTTGAAGGAGGAACGTCACTCGCTTATTTCCGAGACCATCAGGGGTTCCGAGCTCACTACCCAGGGCTCGGTTGGGATTAGAAATTCGACCGAGCAACTGCAGGTGGTCAGCTGAATTGTTTGTGAACGAACAAGTACACGATGCAAATCCACATAGGAGCTCCAGAACGAGAGAGAGTTAGTAATCAACCCACTCCACCAACTAAGGGCGATGTGGTCCATCTACTTTTCAGGTTGGCTCGCATGTGGGGAAACAGCATGTGGCCTGTCGGCTTACGTATATTCCCCAGTATAGGTCGGTGGGTTAAGGAGATGCGCGAAGCGTCACACTGCGTGACAAGGTTGCTCTTGTGATGACCAATAATGCACACAAGGATGAGAAGCTCAACGACATTAGGACTTTAGTACATAATAATAATCGTTCAGCTGTAACACCCTTTCGGTGCCCAGCTGTCATGCCACATGAAGGAAGCACGAGGGATGAGATACTGCCAGGTTGCCAAGTCTAGGCAGAAGTCGAGATGCGGGTTCGGAACACGAACATTCTGGTCGATACATTTGCGCTCTAACCACTGGGCAACGTGTTAGCAACCTGGCTAGTACATTGTATCACGACTGAACCCAAAACACAGGCCAAAAATGATGTACTTGAAACTGCGACCGTTCGGGTGCCTTGCTTCGGCCCATAGGCTGGGGCTTGCACTCTCGAAATAACATGCGTTTGGAGTGTCCATCCGGGGTAAACAGACCTTGGCAACTGTACCCTGTTCTCAAGCCGCTTGCTTCACGGTACACATAGTACGGTAATCGTACTGGTACAGTTCGAATTAGAGCCTTATGTATGTCATCGCCACGGTTAGAGTGAATTCAATAAGCGTGATATATTGCTCGTGGACGGACGCATGAGTGCAGATGATTGTTCTTCGGTTTACGTTAACAGAGACCCGTAAAAGTGGAGCATTCCAATGCAAGCGAGGGTATAAAACAGTATCCCATGTGCGAACTTGTTGTAAACATCGATTCTATGGAAACTACGTTAACGAGCTTGAAAAGTACGGTTGGTGACATTCGCGGAACAATTTTATTTCTGTGGATAGGATTATTTCCAATGCTTTTTTAGACAAACAGATTTTGGTTTTTAATGCAACTTGGTGACACATTGAAGTGGTAGTCACAGACGTCTTTGAAATTTAGTTCACCCCCTCCTTTAACGAGTGGATCATAGTTCTCCATCGTGCTGCATCCGCTGTGATAAACAAATGAAACCCGTTAGGACATACGTGGCCGCTAAGGGTACACAAAATCATGTACCTTGCATCCACACCCTAGTCTAGTTTGTCTTATCGATCGTATAGAAACCTAAATGCTGGCTGGTTTAGCTTTGTGGAATCATTCGGGGTAGAAGTGGTAACGGTCAGTGGTACCGGGGAGGTAAATTCCGCTGGAAATCAGCTAGATAAATATCCGAAAACCCACAAAACCAAAAACTATCGTGAAAAAACTAAATGGGGTCTTGAAATACACATTCACCAGCAAATCCTTCACAGAAAATTCACCGACTACGGACTCAACATAAGGATTCAATTCAATCGAAACTATAAAATTCCGTAGAATCGAGGACTCACACTAGCGGATACTGAACAATCTGTGATTCCATGTGGTGAAACTGGCGATCCCCCAGACTTATCTAAGTGCACGACATCGATGCGGTTTGGTACGCCAGTTTTAACAGCCCCGCCACCACCTGCAACAACAACTGCATTTCGTCCCACAATATCAACGGCATATATTGGGTAGGTGAAACCGTGCAGGACTCCCTTCATTACTGAGGGATATTGCGGATAGGGACAAGACGTCCAGACCCCCGAGAACAGATCGTTCTGGTAGTAGCAGAGGAAAAATTGCACCGCGTACGCCGGGCCGGTTCTGACGTGTCACATTTTTCGAACCGCGCGCGCATTCTCGCGGTTTAAGTATCATGTCCCACGCTCTGCCGTTTTCAGTAAGTCAGCAGATGAGTGGAGAGAATAGTTTCAGTAGGTATATACACGAATAGGAAGTCGAATGCCAGTAGACTCATATCAGCACCTGTCGCCTGTCCGCGCAGGTTTGCCACGAGCGACGAAAAGTCAGCGGGAATCTGTCCATCACCGTTTGAGGTGGCCAATGTAAAGTGAAGAATAGGTTATAGCACCTACTGAGTACAAATGGATGTCCATCGGAGTCCTACGGATAATTACGGAGATGTCCGGGATAACGTGGCCTCAAAGCTTTGTGCACCAGAAACCCAGGTTACTTGTCCAGTCGTTTACACCGGTCAGGTCACGCACGCAGAAGCAGCAAGAAGGGATGTGCGATATCCCTAAATGGGTGGGCACCAGGTGCTAAAGCATTAAGAAAAGGACGTTTCCTGTACTTTGGAGTGCTACTGAGGAGGACATTTTGAGGACACTGTGGTGATTCACTAGTTCTATCAGTGTCTACACCAGTATATGTGCACGTCTCGAAAGCTGAGGAATTAAAAATATGCAGATGTGAGCCGAAGAGTATTTCACTTGAGGCCAAAGAACAATAGGTATCATGATTTGGCTTTCAATATTGGTTTGTTCATAGAACAAAAGGAAGTCAGTCCATCTATGTGATAGCCATCGTATTTTGGAAAAAATAACCGCACTTCGTTGTCTCTTGCCTCTAGTTTGCTAGTTCTGTTGACTCAAGCGCCATCCAATTTATCCTTTGTGAATCGATCATTTAGGAACTTTTGTTTTAATGCACCATTTGTTCTGGTCGATTTTATAAATGTGTGGAGCCTATATTTTTGCACGTGTCCTGGGCTGAGCTATTTGTGCGCACCAGCCGGGTAAAATACAGCTTATGCGTTTCCGGATGCTTGAAATATTGGTTTTTATTACAAGAAGACTGATTTTGTACTTCCCACTCGCACCGTCAGTGAAAAATGCTTCAACCGCAATGCACAAATCGATCCGGCGTTCCGCTGTTGGGTTAGGCAACCGTCCGAACCGAATACGGAACGTAAAGCAAGACGCAGATATCATGCATTATCTTCGAACCACAATATGGGAACACCGAAGGCGCGGTTATTTTTGCTCTGTGCAGAGCAGAACTACACTACTTTGGTTAATTCCTAACATCTTCCCAAGAATCACATATTTCCCAAATTATTTTACGGTCCTTCTCCTGTAAATAGTCAGGTCACCGATTGTGAGCAAGATGATTGCCTCCCGTTGCCGTAGCACAGAACGCCCTAGCCATAAGCAAACAAGTGCTTTTCATATCGATTGGCAGGGGCTTACAACTTGAGCGTCGGAATATAGCCCTGCCTTATTCAAAAGGTTCTAGGTTGGGTGACACGAAATATGTTTTTTACGGGCTACTGATCTGGTCGCTCGTCACCCAGATGGAACACGATAATAAAACTGGCCACACATGGTTTTCCAAGAAGCAGCATATTTACTTATTCTGACAGATTCAAAAAGTCTTGGGCATCAAGGGTACATGGCAGCAATAGCCTCGGCCACCATTCCGTTAGAACGTAACCATCCTGATCGGAGTATAATCCGTATACTCTCTCGACGACGGACAGCGTGGGTGTCAATGGATCCTGCTTGAATCAAACCAATGAAGTAAGTTATTCCGCACCCTGTCTTCCCCCTTTCATGTACTAGCCGGGGTGGAACATCGTATGAAATTCATCAAGGACAAACTTTCACCCACGTGGGTAGAGCCTGTGTGGCCTTCGAATGAGAATTTTGTTTGTTCCCCCGTGAAAAATCCTGTGAAACAACACGTAACTAACATACGTTTCGCTGATTGCCAGCAGGTCAGGTGAAACACAATCCAGTCTGTTCAGCCACTCAAATGTACAGTTCTTAGGGCTCACTCCTCACCCAGTAGCCCGGAACGTGCCATGGGTCCATGGTTCATTCTATTTCTCATATGAAGTGGAATAGGCCTTCTTCTCTAAGGGCTTTCGTGACAAACCCAATGCTCACGGTTGGCTGTCAGAGAAAACCCGGCCACGGAGCAAACCGGAAAAATTTATTTGACTTTATGGGCGATCCCTCCGGGTTGTACACAAACGGAAGTTACTCCAAGAATGCAAGGCAGCGAACGCTTTGAAATCGATTTATGCTCCCGGTAACATTCTTCCTGGGATAAAGAAGTTAACTGAGTCAACAAATGTGATGGATGTACCTATGAATAACCGATAAAACCACATTTGCATACACCTCATTCCCAGTGTTTAGTGTTTGTCTACTTTCCCTTCTAGATAGAATCGCTCAACTTGGCGAGGACTGATGGGAACGCCAAAATTCTTGTTTACGCTTAGATTGGTCAAATAAGTAAGTACCCGTTAACAAACATTCATTCACGGATGAACACTTCACAGACCGTAATGGGAAAAAAGTCTGGTTAAAAATCACAGACCAGATGTGCCATTCGCGGACATTTACATCGAAGATTTGCGATGAAATTATTTAAGTGACCGCCCGCCGCACTAATTTCAAGACTCAATCCAACACTCCAGTAGCCTGCACGCGGTGCCAGGGTCTGAACGTGGCAATGGTTTTGCAGAACATAGTGGTTGGTACGGTGTTCTTCAGGGCGCATGCATGCTGAGACAGCCGGTGTGTATTCCCTTCAACTGCAGCTCGTTCATTATGAGCAAACCAGATGCGCCTAAAGCCTGGGAAACCATCTTATCAAGTTTACTTGGAACCTTGTAGGTCGTTTAAATTGTCAATGGATTACCGTTCTATCCATATAAATTACCTTCTCATCTCCTCTTATCTCGGATCGCAAAGGGAAATACCTCGCAACCTCAACTGAACATACACAGTGGAGAGTGGGAAAATAATTATGGTAAAACGCCTGCTATGCCATGAACAACTTTCCTTTATCGACTTCACATATCAGACGGAACCAAAGGGTGGTGTTGGTGGGGCAAACCAAAGCGCGCTGTTGATGAACTGTTGCCCCGGTGCGATCACTGTAGTGTGAGAGCGCCCGTAGAATATCCCCAAATTTTGGCACGCAGTGGCCATCAGCGAGGTAATACTGATCTGCAAATTCTGCTGGCGTACGGCGTGCTTGTGCGACATAATAGTGTATGAAGCACGTAATTCAGCCCCGGCACAGATATAGTGTCAGGCATAGTTTTACATACACTGTTTTCATAGGGAGGTTTCCATCAACCAGCGAGCTGTCCTTGCACGGGTGACTTTAGCATGATTCCGTGACCCGCCTGGAACAAGCTTAACGTTAGTTAGGACATATTGCGCGTATCCAGCCAAACAAACCTCAAGATTTCCTTGCAGTTTAATAATGTGCAACCCTGAGCACGTCTGGACAAAGAGTTACTACTATGCGCGTGGTCCTCAAGCCGCGAGTCGGAATATAGGCAGTCTTCTGAAACTGTCATATTTTGTTCGGTGCGTAACAAGTGTTATATTACCCAGCGAAATCCTGAATAGGAATGTTTCTATTTAAAAACGACAATAGTACCGCAAGCAGCAATTCTCATTTATATTTATTCCACAAGACACTGCCCACGGATCCAAAGCTTGGGTGATAATCAATGGAGGAAGATTTTGATGGCAGACTATTTCACTGGCATGCGGGTGGTGGGCAGAATTGAACATGTTAACTGTTAGCAAGTCAGCTTTCAAATCTTTGCCTCAGTAATCAGTGTTTCGTAACGCTCAAGGACAAAACACGCTCATCTGGGACTGCTTGTTCGGGATAGTTTTTACTCTTGTTTAATGTGCCTCCTGTGGTTAGCTTTTCGAACTCAGCAATTCTCAGTGCCTCCATCCTACCTAAAACGTAAGTAACCCTTGATTGTTTATAGTGTTAATCGTTAGGTTTTGCACCTCATTCGAACGGGCTCCTCAGATGCTAACAATATTTCAAGCTGGGTTTAGACGCGTTCCTGTAAGGTGAGGACCGCAGGTTTTCTGGCGCCAGGTCATTAGGGATTTCCTAAGACCATTTAATGACCCAAACCAACCTGAGTATTCTGTAATAACCGGCATCAGCGAGATCATCCTTTACATTGGTGGATGACGCCGATGTGATCAATTCCATTCCCTGTTGCTCAGAAGTAGATGGACGCCACGAATTTCAGCCTTCAGGACTCAACCGATGGCCGGCATAAGACTGGAAAATGCGCTCACGTTTGTCGTCACTTCTATTTTCTAGCATAGCAAAGCCAGTAGTTTGTGCATCTTCCGGAATATAGCGAGTCATATCTGCTTCCAAATCAGCCGGTACGATGGCAAACGCGCTCTTTGTATAGGGCAAAAATGGTTAGTTCACAAAGGAATGCGTTTTAAAACGCATTAAGGCTGCAATAATTTCGTGCTGGTGCGTTCGTCAGCGTTAATCTAAAGGCTCACCTATGTTGGCTGTTGATAAGAGGAATATCGTCTGCTCGCCGACCTTCGCAATTTTCGTTCGCAGGCGTTCCGTCACCAAGCAGAAAGCCACCATCAATGCGTGATTGGATTCTGGCTGAAGTGCAGTTGGTCAGTCTCCTGGATGCTTGAGTACGGTACACCATCAATGCGTGATTGGATTCTGGCTGGAGTGCAGTTTGTCAGTCTCTTGGATGCTTGAGTACGGTGCCTGGGGCTTGAATGCAGCTAGAAGTAGACAGTAAATAGGATTAAAATAGTTAAAAGTAAAGAAAACGGTGAGATGTCAACGGTCGCATGTTCTTGTTGTATTTCCCCCAACTTATGCAACATGCAAAGCAGATTGTGGCGCGTTTGTGCTTTTTACCGCGTACTTCATGATGGTCTGCTGGCTCGTGATGATGTGGTGCCCAAACATTGACAGGAAGATTACTAGTCCACTGCACCCAGAACTGCAGTTCTAAATCCGGCCCACAATTCGTCTGTCGTTGGCGCAAAGTCGGTGAAGAAGCCTGAATATTTTTGGGACAAATGCAGCACTCAAGCATATTCCCGGCCCAGACGACCACAAAACCTCGCTTGTTGGATACCATATCTTCACATCTTTATGTTTTAATTTACTTATGTGGCGAGCTACAGTGGGCTTCTCACTCGGTTCCCGCCGGCAAATCACATTGCGCCGCTCAACTCCCGGTTATCGTGACACGTGAAACGGTGGTGACGGTGGCATGCGAAATTGTAGCCTTAGACGTCAAGCCGTGTTATATCCGCAATTAATACTAACGTCATGCTTTTCTTCCAAGCCTCTGATCCACCAACGGGAGATGATCACTCCAACTCACTTGCTCTATCCTATTCAGGATTTGATCCTTAACCCACAGGTGAAAACACTCGTAACAGGTATGCTGACTTACTTGTCAACACCATGATGACCTTCCGATGTACTACAGAACTAGGTACGAGATACGTTGGACACTGTTTTATTTGGTGGTATCGTGATCTATGCTCATAGCTTCTTCAAAGAAAAAAGTCAGAAGCAGTCCCCTTTTACTTTTAGTGCTTTAGTTGTCACGAAAATAACTTAATTATCAGGTGACAAGCGCTTACAAATTATGTTTCTAAGAATGGTGATTACAATAGTCAGGTGCACCTAGATAAAAATAAGTGCATTGCAAAAAGTGGAATAAATCAAAGAGTGACATATCGTTTCAGGGTGACTGGTAAGCGTTTTTGGGTGATTTTCGGGAAGCGGGACGGGTTTTCTCATCAGGAATGCTGCTACAGGTGGCCCGTAATTATCCGCGGACCTACAGAGTCTGACTGACTTCCTGTCCTGCGCGCTCACGGGTGTGATTTGAGATTAGGTGCGTGCCTGTTTATTGTGTTCAGCGTGACGACGGGTGTGTCCATTCTCATTTAACAGTCACGCAAACTTCAGTACAACTTAAACCGGCGGTGTTGAACGTTGCCAGCCGGGTGCGGGACGCAGGTGGTGGTGCCCTTACAAAATGGATAGAAGTTTTGTGTGCTTGCTCTCGGTCAACTTTGAAGACGTGTTTTAATGTGTATTGTGTTTGTGACGCATGGTCTAGTGAGTGCGGATGTACCCAACAAATCAATTGAAAGAATAAAGGGGTGACCACCACACCAAACTTCAACGCAATCACTGAAGGGGACGATAAATTTAGGTAGGTAATGGAGGTTATATCTTCAGCCCAAACCGAAGCTGCAACAGTGGCACAGCATGATGCTTGAAGTGGGCATTCCTACGGCATTCAATGATACAGCCATTTGGCGAAATCGCTTGCAACACTCATTTTGTTTATTTGCTCACTGCTGACAATGACGGCCGCTTTCTGTTTTTACAGAAGACCCTAAAGCCACAGGAAAACTTATTACATTATTTCATTCCGCCAGTCAAAATGCGATAAAGCAAGCCAAAAACGATAATTAGCGGAGTTAAGGGTTTTAGGATATTTTTCCTTTGGCCTTTTAAACGACATCTGGAAAACCTGGTACTATCTGCTGGCATATGAGATTCTCTTTCGTTTCTCCAACTCCCCCTAATTCGTCAACCATTTATAGTCTGATAAAGCACGCCATTCTTTCAGCGGCTTGTGCTAACAGATCGGACGACATCCTCATCACACACACTAATGAGCATCCGCGGACGCGAAACCTAGATGGAGAGGTCAACAAGCGTTTTATGTCGGCAACCGCCGCACTTTACTGAAGCCCAGTACTTATCGTCTGAACAAAACAATGCTGAAGAACAACCCACACTTGCAAACCTAGAAGAAATGGAATTCAGCTGAAATTCAAGTCTCGATCCTAATGAAAGTGAAAGACAATTAATCGAAACTAGCACCCATACCGTTTGCTTGTTCTCCTTTATGCCCACAAGAACACAAACTCTTTTCAGCCTTCAAGCTCTGCATTACAGAAAAGAGGAGCTGTTGATTTAACAAGCTGCTCCTTAAGATTCCGAACCCTATCATCAAGCATTTTCCCCCAGCGAATGTGCCCTCTCTCACTTTTCGTAAACCTCAAAACGACCCATCAAATTCCGTCTGTGTTCTATTCCACAGGCTAAACCACACTGCCGACCACGAATATATTTACCGTGCCTCTTTTTTCTCTATTCCCATCTAGCCCTATAAATCACGTTGGAAATCTGTCGGGCAAACTAGCGACGGGGTGTATTTATATAGGTTGCTCTAGTACCTAGAACAAACTGTCTGATCTGAGGCCCCTCGTGCTACCTATTCTCCGCGCATACTCCGGCTCACAGGGGCCCAGGATATGGACGAAACTGCAGTTGCTCCTATTGCTGTAACATATTTGTCCTCTGCAACGTCTTCTCTAGCATCTTGCTGTATCCACCGCCTACTGTGACTCGCCCCATGATTATGAGTCACGGAAAGCTAACTGACAGGGACTTCGGCCTCGAACCTTACCTGCTGAAAGGTGGTGACTTTTTATTATAAGAAATGCCCACTTGGCTCTAATATCCTCACATTCACACATTCAGATCAAATGCGATTTAAATACGGAAACGATCGGGTGACACTCTCTTATAGGCTTTCCTTAGGTTTTGAGTCGTTGGTATGGACACCGTGACCTTGGGTTAATAACGCCAACATCTCTTTATTCCATTTAGGCCGATGCACACGATAGTGGATTTGATGTTACCAAGAAGTGCCATATGGTTGGTAAAGGTATGCACTTTGTCCTACCGGACCGCAGCAGCTACTCGCGCTTTCTAAGTTGCTGCTGTATTATCAGAAGCTCAATATACTCTAAGTGCTTTTGATATTCGCCACTCGTCGCACTTGCTTAGGCGGTATATCAGTCATCTGCGTTGCTGTGAGGTTCACTACTAACTTTACCCATGAGGAGCATTAGCACGCATCCCTCATCACGGTTCGAGTACACTCACCGGGTTCATGACCGAGAGTTTCCGCATGGCTTGCTCTATTCTCGCAAAGTGCAATAAGCCCTCCGCATGAAAAGGCTTCGCAAGGACATCGAGACTAATTCTTACTATAAATAAACCGCTATGCTCCAGTTTGCAACTCACGAAACTTATTATTTGAGTTCATCGGATGTCAGCGAAAGTTTAGCTCTCCTACTCTGTATATGTGCCTGACTAATGGCCATAGTTTGCCACTCGACGTGACGGATGGAGCATTAGCCAACCCCAGCGGAGCACGATGGCCAACATCCACTTAAAGCAATCAAGTCCGGATCACTCGTCCCTTCCGCAGTATCACCACGTCCCATCAGAATGTATAAAAGCGAATTGGGGCAACCTTTGTCACTTCGCGACACGAGTGGCTCTCCGATACCAGATGGCATGAATCTTTTTTCTAAAAACAATGTATTTTGATTTGACCGCACTGCATTCTATTTTAATTCTGTCTTTTAAATAATTTCCATTATCATGGGAATGAGTGATAATCCATCTTACCTAAAAGGAGAAGAAGGGCATTATACGAAACGGTAGCCTTATGGATTCACGGATTGATACACAGGATCGAGGCTTTCGCCCAAGTTTCCCGGGTCGGTTTTGTTCTTGTCGTTCAGCGGCTGTCGTTCACCTGAAAGGCACAAGTTAAAAAGGGGTGTAGCACTGCTCTTTAAGTTCTCAGCGCGGGGCAGTATGTTTGCCAGCGCGAGGACTCGCGTAAATAAGTGTCTAATAGTGTTTTGAACTGAGTTCTAGAGGGAGCGTGGACAACCGTCTCAGGAAGGTTATTCCACGCAGCAACTACCCGAAATGAGAAAAAAGTTTGCCTAATGAAGGTGTGCGCTCTGAGCTTAAAAATCTTCTTACCGTGTCCCCGCCGTGTGTTTGCTGGGTCAACGGTGAAAAACCTGTTGGCCAAGCCTTGTTCAAACAGGGCGTAAGTAAGAATTAAGTCCCCTCGGAGGCGACGATACTCCAAGGGAAAGAGGTCGAGCACCACGAGACGCGTTTCGTAGTCCATGGACTTGAGACCGGCAACCATTTTCGTAGCGGCTCGCTGGACACGCTCAATGAGGATTACGTCTTTCGTGCGTCCTGAGTAGACAACCGGGTTGGCATATTCAAGGAGCGGTCTGACATAGGCCCCATAGAGTATTTGGAAGTCCGTGCGAGTAATACGAGAGAAGGTACGCCGAATCATCCGTAGAACAGCGAATGCCTTCTGAGCCGATTTCTCAAGGTGCAGTGAGAAGGACAGGTTTGGAGAGAGCCAGATACCCAAATCTTTTTTGGCATCTATCCTCGTGATGTCTTCTGGTCCTTTCTCACCATGCATGACAAAGGAGTTCGCTGAGTCTCCTCCAAATGACATATGGACGCACTTTTCGTCATTCAGAGGAAGGTGCCAGTCCAACGACCACTGCTTTGCGGCGTCCACATCAATTTGGAGGGCACTGGCATTGGAACTCCACGATTTCAAGTCGTCCGCAAAAAGTAGACATGGACTTGAAATAACATCTGGAAGGTCATTGACGTATATCAGAAACAGCAAAGGTCCCAAAACGGAGCCCTGAGGAACTCCAATGGAGACCGGCGCCGCAGAAGAGTAGGTCGAGCCTACTTTCACTCGGAATGATCTGTCTGATAGGAATGCCTTGATCCAGTGTAGGATTTTCCCTTGAATCCCGTAAGACTCGAGTTTGTGGAGCAGAGGGACGTGTGGGACTCGATCAAATGCTTTTGAAAAGTCGAAAAATATGGCATCCGATATGAGTCCCTCGTCCTTGGCTTGGGTTAAGCTGTCCATAAATACGAGCATGTTCGTCACGCAGGAACGGTTTGGGAGAAATCCGTGTTGAGCTTGAGAAATCAAGTTGTTGGAAGTAAGGTGATCTAGAATGGCTCGCTTCAGAATGCGTTCCATCACCTTGCATGGCACGCTAGTGAGGCTTATAGGCCTGTAGCTGCCAGGCGATAGTCGGTCACCAGTTTTGTAGATTGGCGTGACAATCGCTTCCTTCCAAACAGAGGGAAGGTGGCCTTCGTCAAGCGACTGACGAAACAGCAGATGGAAATGAGTTGCCAGTGTGTACGACGTTTCCTTCAGGATCCTTGGGTGGACTTCGTCGGGCCCCAACGCGCAGAATGGGTTGATCTTGTGCAGGAGTTGACGAATGTCCTCCACCGTGAATACCAAGTCGGTTAGAGGCCGTTCGTAGGTACGCCTTGACAACGTTGGATGTGACGAGGACGCTGGGACTGAATACAGACCTGCATAGTGATCTCTGTAGAACTCAGATACCACTATTGGGTCACTCGTGGGTTCCCCGTTCCTGTCCCTCAGGGAGAACGCGGATGGCTTGTTTCTTCGGCGATGCCGCATGTATTTGAACAGCACATTTCTGTTCTTCCGGGCGAGGTCTAGAATGGTGGCTTGTTTTCGTATGTTCCATTGGCGGATTTCCGATTTACAGCGGTTCCGCATTTTACGAAATGCCAGCTCATCTTCTGTGTCTCCTGTAGTCAACTTTTTGAGAAATAGTTGTGACCTCTTTTCCAGAAGACGCCGGATCCTTTTGGGTAGTTTACGGCTCGTCCGACTGCGTGCTGGTTTTTTTGGGACGAACATCGCGTCAGCCTCGTGAACTTTCTGGACAATAGTCCTATATAAGTCTTCCACTGAGGCTGGCCCCAGTTTAACTTGGTTAAGAAAGATGCGCATTCCCGAAAAGTCTGCACGGCAGAAGTTTCGAATCCACGTTTGGGGTTCGGGATTTCTGGCCCAATAGCAGATGAAATCAAAGGTGAGCACACAGTGGTCGCTATGTCCCAGTGGAGCGTTAATTGTCACCTGATCAACGAAATGTCTTTCGTTGGTGATGACCAAATCCAGGAGGGACGGTTGTTGGCCCGCGCGGTATCTGGTGGGTGCAATGATATGTTGAGTCCAAGCGCTCTGTTGAACGACTTCGGTCAGCGCCGCTGCAAAAGGTCCACTTGATCCGACGCACTGGATCTCCGTCCAGGGGGCCTTTGGAGCGTTGAAGTCACCTACCAGCAGGAGATTAGCGTTAAAATTAAGGAGCGCATCATGAACAATTGCCAGCGGGGTTCTTCAACACTGCCCGAAGCTATTCATCAAGTATACAATGGCTTGTCTCAGCCTTCTCATATTCGGGTAAGCTCACGTTGCAGTCCCCCGGCCTCACCAACGCGGCTGGGCTTAGGGGCGTTGATAGTTGCATTTTTCCCGATTTGGTCGGGGGCTTTGATACCACGATAAGCGATCTTATTGACAGTCGCCGAAACAGCCTCAGCATCAATGATCTGATATTATTCTGGCGGGGAATCTTTATGTTTGACTGCCTCCAGCGAACAGGTGCAGTTAGACCTCCATCTTCAAAAGTGCAGAACCGTGGCAGTGTCGCACATGACTCACGCAGTGGTACCGCTCTATCCCTTTGGTTTACCAACACGCTGCTAACGGTACATATACCGGACATCCCAGCCGTCGCTCTTACCGGAGGACCCAGCTTGTCCCAGTGATCCCTTAACTTGCCAGGGTGGAACTGAATCCGGCTTGGTGTGGCCCAACAATAGATAACTCATCCCAAATACCAGAGTAATGATTTATATTGTTTTCATAAAAAACGCTTTATTCCTGTGCTACTTTGACCGCGCCGCTTGTGATTTATCCCACTGTCTTCACATCATAATATGCACCTCAGAGTCCGGATAGCCGCAAACCTCGCTAGCCCCCTTACGTGGCTTCATACCCTCAAATGAGCTAACAGGATGTTTTGCTTTCTGCACTGTATATTCCCACCCGCTACTCAACGCAGCTTATCGACATTCACACCTTTTTTATTGCCCTGCCTGCGAAAGTGTGGAGTCTCTGTTTCCCCTATCCCAAGCGTGATGAAAGATTACTAAAAAATCGCGACTTTTCGTTCCCCCTACCCTTGAACTGCTACTTTGATTGAAATTCGCCTTATCCTCAGAAGGATGTTTCATTATACACCGACAGGTTTTTCAAAACATTACTCAACCTTTCGACTGCCGCCTTTTATACGCATCTGAGCAGGTGGCAAACCAGATCTAAGATTCTCCGGCCTCCTAGAATAGGCTAAAATCCACTGAAACCATGTTGAGGCCCTTGGTCAGTACCTTGACCAATCGCTGCACTCTTGAGCCTTTTGACCAACCAGATCAATCGGTGCTCCACGGCCAATCGGTCCCACGTTGCGCCCAATGCAGACCCCAGGCCTCCTGGTGTGAAGTAATATGAAATAGAGAAGTATAGATGACTTCAGAAAGGGTGAAATCAATAATCAGTGGCTTCAAGTTGTACGTGCTCTCATTCTATTACGTTAGTGTGCCCTCAGAAACTGGATAAACCTTCGCGATGCTGACAGTGGGAAAATCCTATGGCAGAGTACGGATGATTTGTAAGTGTTGTGTATCTATAAAAGCTGTATTTCTTCCCAGTTCGGCCCCGAACGAAGAGCACCAAGGTAATCGGCTATCTTGATAGTATTGTCTATTTTGCCCCAGCCTTCGTTCCGAAGAAAATCCTGCGGTGTAAAACAGTATCTAGAGAATTAAGTTTCTCTTCAGCGGAAACTCTCGAGAATTTCTGGTTGCATCAGGAAGTTTTCTTCAATGGCAATATTATTGAAGGTACGTTCCCCACGTTGAAGCTTGAGTTGTGAGATGTTCTTGTTCACCTTTGATAAAGGCCCGTAATAACCAATAGAATATTGCGGTAGTGAGCTACAAGCATAGTAGCACCTGCAGGTTTGTAATTATACCGGTTAGGATATAGAGAATATCGCCAGTGAAGATGTAACAATGAATCGCTGCGGAAGTCTTATAAGATTCCGATCAAAGCATCCTAATGAGATAGACGCGTAAACGCACACAAGATTCACGACCTCCCTGATAAGATTCCGATCAAAGCATCCTAATGAGGTAGACGCGTCAACGCACACAAGATTCACGACCTCCCTAATACTGTCTCTCACTTTCCTGACTCAGAAATACACTCAACATCCAGAAGAAAAATTTGAGATTCATCTACCACACTACGATGAGACTTCACACCCATGCTTGGCTGCCGTACAACCATGATTTTTCGAAAGCCTTGTTGTGAAGAAAAGGATAAACGTGGACAGCGAAGGGACTTAGTCCTAGCTTACTACAATCATTCCGAGGTACCTACACCTCCAGACACTCATTCAGGCAGTCTGGATAGAAACTGGCAACAAGATCGCCACTGACATCATTTAACAGACATATCTTACAGCGTCTCCAACCGGGCGCAGTGGAGGTCACGCGGTTCCCATCTTGGAGGGCGAATAGCACTGACAGCACCCAAACGTTTCGTGATTTCTTTCATACCCCTCTGCCAGGTCAACGGTTGGCCACCTCTCTAATTCCGCCACTCTGAATTGGGCATGAAAAACAACACTCTCTTCGGCAAACGATGGTTAGGCATACGCAACACATGTCCCAAACAACGCAGCTTCTGGTGCTGGACACATTTTTCAATGGAAGTACCCGTTGCACAACCAAAGACTCGCTTTCTAGTTGCCTCGTTACGGATTCGCCGACACCAACCCACGCGAGTTATGATTCTGAGACAACGATTGTCGAACACCTGAAGACGTCTCAGTTCCGCTGCCCGAACAGGCCAAGTCTCACACTCACAGCCACACTCACTCACACACTCACAGTCTCTCACACTCACCCAAACAGCCCGCACTGTAGCTTGATAAGCACGTCCCTTGATATTCAGGAATACACCGCTTTGACGCCATAGGTGTCTCAAAGTAGCAAACGCGACCCGGGCCTTGCAGATCCGTGCATTGACCTCATGTGTTACACTACGATCAGGACTAGTACAACTTCCAAGATACGAAAAACGCTCCACAACTTCCAGTGTCTCCTTGGATTGTAAGTGGCGTGTTCAGTGACTGCATGTTCAGGAGCATGATCTTACACTTCGTGGGTGCAGAGTGCATACCAAAGGATGGGATGACTTTGGTCAGTTCATCAAAAAACACTTATGCCTTCTCCTCCTCTTCGAAGATGAAAACGATGTCGTCAGCATATTCCAGATAGACAAGGTCTTCGTCGCAGGCTATTTGAACACCAGGGTTTTGGAGACCTTCCAGCGTTCGTCTCATGAGTTCGTCGATCACGAAGTTGAACAGGAATGGGAAGAGTAGGCATCCCTGACGGACACCACTTTGTGTATGGAAGCTTTTGGAGAGCTCGCCGTATACTCTCACACGTCCGGAGGTCTGGGAATACAAAGAGCTTATTACGGAAGACCTGCTTGAGAAGCTATATGTCTCTGGTGTGTGCCTCCAGATTTAGAATATCTCAGAGTCTTTGCGAAAAATCAAGGGTCCAGGTGGGTCTGTAACAGAAGGATGGATCCGAGACAGACATTACGTGCTGTTTACCTCTTAGCAGCTGTTCGGCCCCTAGGGCGCTTCTAGAGATTTTTAATCTCCAAAAGTCAAACGCGTTATCTTGTCCACTTTGTCGGCGCATCTGCACTTCACTAGCAGTTCTGTATTGGGACTCCATTAACCAATTAAAGACCTTTCGGGGCGTATGGTGCTTTTTTCATAAAGTTCTTCTGAAGATGCGACGGCATTCTTATTCGAGTTGAACCATTTCCAGTGGGGATTTTCTTACTTTCACGAGAGACAGTGAAGCTAGGGAATTCTGGTTGCCTCATCGTCATCCTCGAGCCATGAAGAAATCTTTCTCAGAACGTCCTGATTGTGCAGGTTCTGCTGGACAGACCTGTATTTACGCACCAATTCATCAGCTCCCGACTCCAATGCGCAGCTACTTACCGTAGCTCCCCA
This sequence comes from Clonorchis sinensis, assembly GCA_003604175.2. Taxonomy (NCBI): domain Eukaryota; kingdom Metazoa; phylum Platyhelminthes; class Trematoda; order Opisthorchiida; family Opisthorchiidae; genus Clonorchis; species Clonorchis sinensis. The sequence goes on along the minus strand of NIRI02000052.1, from coordinate 12,777 downwards.
AATCACTGATGGACGAAATTGTGACAGTTACAACCACTGTACGATAAGTTCGCGGTTCTTATAGCTGATAATGAAAATGATGGTGATATACTGCTGGACTTCCATCAGAATCTGAAACATTTTAGATATTCAGACATCAGTGACGTCTAGAGGGTATGCTTTCCTCAGGAACTCGGCTTTTTGAGTTACGGGTCATTTATTATTCTCTATTGAAATACTTTTCCGAGATCTGACTTTTTGTAAGACCGATGACTCAAACTTTTTTTCTGAAGGTCGCTGTTGTGTTCGTATCCTGCAATGCCATAGTTGTACTAGCTGGCTGATGCAGTAAGACTTCATTTATGGCGACTAGACGAGCCTAGCATTTTTCGCCTATTTCGTTCTCAGTCACCAGTTGTTCCGATGAGAGCGACTGCAGTTCGTAATAGGAGTGACAGGTACAGATATGGAAGTAAGAAGTGACGGTGACAAGCGCATGGAATGGGCTGTAGTCCATATAGGAACACCACCTAGGTTCAGTAAAAGGAGTCCAGATTCACTCAGTACGATTCGACGGTTGTCACGGAAGAGGCCAACGCTCAAGGGAGTGGTATGTTCCGTATCTTCGTATAAGTCTATATCGACGCTACAGTGAGTAAGCCCTTCACTGGGATTTCACTTTTCCACACCCCAAGCGTTTGGTCATCAGCGTAATCCGGCGAAGATTTTATCATTAGAAATATTTGGGTGCTGTTATCCATTCATAAACCATGTACTAACCGTAGGTGTTGATAGCTGGTAAAGTTTCGTCTATCAAGAGCTGTCGCAGGCGATAACCCAACCAGTTCATTAGTAGTGAATTGTTTCACTGAAGTGAGAAGTTGATCAGCTACGCACTGAAGGTGATAGCTTTGACGCGGGAGTCCCATTGGCTGTAAGAAGTGACCATATCCGTTAGTGTCCATGAGCGTGTTGCGCCCTGGTGTCCTCATCCAAAGAGGCAGCAGCTGAACTGGCCGAATTCGCCAGTCGGAGATTTCATACCGCGTCTCTGGATCACAGAGTGTTCATTATTGTGTTGTTTCGATTCAGCACGGAGTGGGGTAAAAGAGCTATGTATGATGTATGTTGTCGAAGAGGTTTCAGCAACCTTGGGTATAGTTCCCTTCATAAAATGACGTTCTGACATGCGATGTACACAGCCTTAACCAGCGTAGCCTGTTGTGTATGACTACCTCATCTATGTCGATAGTTTTTGTTTTCCAAAATCATCTGAATACTACAGCATAGCTGATCCGGTGTTCCCGCCAGACCCTAGGAATGGTCTATAAACGTCGACGGTCGATTATAGAGTCTTTGGAAGACAGCCACGTCTCTGACTCGTAAACCGGTATGGATTACCCTGCCATAATGCGTACACAGGCCACGACGTGAAAACTGACGCACTACTGGCACCGCATACGTCGGGGTTCGGCAAACGCTGCCCTTGTCTACCCGATTCGAGAAGCACTTCAGACCTGACAGTCCATCAGAATTCGCACCTCTCCGCGAGCAAATGGATTTATCTGCTACACCGGATCGCTGGTTTGCGATCGTGAGCGTTGTGGATGACCCTATTGAGCCAGGCGACAGTTTTTCCTACCTCCATAAACTCGAAGTGCAAATTGTGTTTTTTGGATTTCTTCTGAATTCATGAAAGATCTGACCCAGGAATAGCAGTGTCGTCAGCGCCTTCAAAGTCTGCGAGCGAACGCACGACAAGCATTCCAACGAGGAAAGCTTTTATCAGCATAGTAACTGGGATGAATGTGAATGATGAGAGCTTCAGATAGCTCTGTGATAAAGGTGCGAATTTACTGACCGGAAAGTGCATGATTCGAACCCAGCCTCGTATCTCGGTAGTTTAACCACTGGATTCGATAAACAGGTACCATATCTGTTGGTACAGGTTGGTACAGGTTGTTGCTACCATACCAGGTTGGTCGTCACATGGCGCCGACATCCTCAGGTATCTCAAATCAATCGTCAAGCCTCGACACCCAATTTATCTGGCCGCCTTCAATGTCCGCACTCCGAAGCAAGCAGGACAACAAGCTGTTCTTGCTCTCGCGCTGGGCTCGCTTGGCATTGATATGTGCTTTGTCCCAGAAACAAGAATTCAAGATGCAAGCACAGTGATTGAGCTAACCGCCCCATCAGTCTCCACTCGCTTCCGGCTACGCACCTCTGGTGCTTCAGAGGCTGCTGCGGCGGTATGTGCAGGGGTTGGTATCGTCCTAAGTCACCGGGCGGAAGTATCCTTGCTTGACTGGATACCTGTTGATAGTCGCCTCTGTGCGGTTCGTCTGACAACGTCTGTGAAGGAGGTCTCACAAGTGGGAAGTTGATCGATGTCTGTTTATCATGTCTGCGTACGCCCCAACTGACTGTAGCTCCGACACCGTCAACAGGTTTTATGACCATCTGAATGCCCTGCTGCGGCGAGCTAAAAGCTCAGACATCGTGGTGGTTGCTGGAGGTTTGAGTGCACAAGAATGGGCAGGCTTAGCCTATCTGAGACTCAATTAGGAGGTCGACATGGATTGGACTCGGTACATGCGGACAATGAGGAACGATTGCCTCAGCTGTGTACTGACCACAGGCTGTTTTAATGCAGTACTAACTTCCGAACTAGCCGAAGTCGTCTGGCCACATGGTGTCCTCCACCGACATGCCGGCCACAAACTCAAATCGACCACATTGCCATCAGTTACCGATGGCGTGGATCAATAACTGACTGTCGGTCGTTTTGGAACACATTTGTAGACTCTGACCACGCGCTCGTCCGGAGTCGCTTCTCCCTACGTTTTCCAGGACCGCGTAAGGTGCGGACAAATCGCTTGGCAACTGAGACTGGCAGATCCGGCTGTTAGACGAACTTACTAGAAGCGTCTTCTGGAGTCCCTTGCAGAGATGCGAACTCATACTGGGACGTGATTGCCACCTCTTTGCATGGTGATGGAAATTTTACCTGTGCCGGCACCACCAGGCCCACTCAAGCACTGGATATCAGACGGTGGCACTGTTTAAATGTCAGAGAAATATCCCAGCCGGCCCGGAGCATAACACGATGCAACGAATTATCAGACGCCAAATGAAGGTGAGCATGCAAACCGATCTTGAAGTATGGTGGGCACAGAAAGAAATGGAAGAAGCCGGTAATGCCCGAAGATTATTTCAGTTGATCCATGCGACCGGTCCCAGGAAACCACCTGTGAGCGAAACCACCAAGGATCGGAATGGAGTGACCATCTCGAATAAAGAAGAACGCTTCGACCGATGGGCCCGAATGCTTCGGACAACAATTGTCATGGCCACCAGCTGGCATCCATCTGGAGCCTACAGGTAACGTAGAACCCTGGACGGTGAACGTAGAACCGCCTACGACCTGGAGGTTTATGACTGCATACGTTCTCTTAAGCACCACCGAGCCTCTGGTCCGGATGACCTCCTACCCGCAATGTTCAAAGATGGGGTTAAGTCCTCAGTCAGCGGTTGTCTGATCTGTTTGCGTGCATTTTGGAAAAGGAGTCTGTCACAGACAACTGGGGAGGTCGGTTATAGTGCTCATTTTCAAAAAGGGGTCGCGCAATGAGTGTGGCAACCAAAGGGGGATCAGCTTGACCCCGGTCGTAACGAGACTGATGGCGCCACTGGTGCTTCGTCGCCCCATGGTGGCTCGTGAGACACTGACTCGACAGCATCAAGCGGGATTCCGACCTGGTAGGGATTGTGTTGATCAAATCTCTTTCGTCAGTTGCTAAAACAACGCCATACATATAAGCGACCCACAATTCTATTATTCCTGGATTTCCAAGGCGCATTTAACTCGGTTGACCGGTCTGTTCTGCTTGACACGCTTGCCCACCAAGGAATTCCCGAAAGTTTGTAAACATAATAAGCTCTTTGTATTCCCAGACCTCCGGACGTGTGAGTATACGGCGAGCTCTCCAAAGCTTCCATACACAAAGTGGTGTCCGTCAGGGATGCCTACTCTTCCCATTCCTGTTCAACTTCGTGATCGACGAACTCATGAGACGAACGCTGGAAGGTCTCCAAAACCCTGGTGTTCAAATAGCCTGCGACGAAGACCTTGTCTATCTGGAATATGCTGACGACATCGTTTTCATCTTCGAAGAGGAGGAGAAGGCATAAGTGTTTTTGATGAACTGACCAAAGTCATCCCATCCTTTGGTATGCACTCTGCACCCACGAAGTGTAAGATCATGAACATGCAGTCACTGAACACACTTACAATCAAGGAGACACTGGAAGTTGTGGAGCGTTTTTCGTATCTTGGAAGTTGTACTAGTCCTGATCGTAGTGTAACACATGAGGTCAATGCACGGATCTGCAAGGCCCGGGTCGCGTTTGCTACTTTGAGACACCTATGGCGTCAAAGCGGTGTATTCCTGAATATCAAGGGACGTGCTTATCAAGCTACAGTGCGGGCTGTTTGGGTGAGTGTGAGAGACTGTGAGTGTGTGAGTGAGTGTGGCTGTGAGTGTGAGACTTGGCCTGTTCGGGCAGCGGAACTGAGACGTCTCCAGGTGTTCGACAATCGTTGTCTCAGAATCATAACTCGCGTGGGTTGGTGTCGGCGAATCCGTAACGAGGCAACTAGAAAGCGAGTCTTTGGTTGTGCAACGGGTACTTCCATTGAAAAATGTGTCCAGCACCAGAAGCTGCGTTGTTTGGGACATGTGTTGCGTACGCCTAACCATCGTCTGCCGAAGAGAGTGTTGTTTTTCATGCCCAATTCAGAGTGGCGGAATTAGAGGGTGGCCAACCGTTGACCTGGCAGAGGGTATGAAAGAAATCACGAAACGTTTGGGTGCTGTCAGTGCTATTCGCCCTCCAAGATGGGAACCGCGTGACCTCCACTGCGCCCGGTTGGAGACGCTGTAAGATATGTCTGTTAAATGATGTCAGTGGCGATCTTGTTGCCAGTTTCTATCCAGACTGCCTGAATGAGTGTCTGGAGGTGTAGGTACCTCGGAATGATCCCCTTCCACTTTTATTCTTTGCTTCACAATAAGGCTTTCAAATAAATTGCGGTTGTACAGCACCTAAGCCTGAGTACTGAACAGAGATGTCATGCTGTCCATGACGATGATGATAATCAGTGGTTGGAGCACGAATTTACTGACCGGAATGTCGGTGTTTCGGACCAGACCTCTGCATCTCAGCTTGTATTTAGATTTGGGCGATGCCCCACCCCTTATGCTTCCTTCGGGTTGTGTGGCAGCTAGGCACAAGATGGGTGTTATTGCTGTGGGATTATCATTATTCTATTATTGCTGACACATCTTCGGTCGTTTCGGCCATTTGTGATGGTGAAGCAGTCTATTCCCCTACCCCCTTGAGAGACCCGAACACCTACAGTTACTCTGGATGCGTTTCCAAGTGTTACAGTCAGCCGTAGCTGGGACTGATGACACTGAAGACGTGACGCTTGGAAAATCGTTGAGCACCTAAGGTGTGCTGGTTCTGTCTGGTACTGGTTGGCCCGGTATAAATAATGATGCTGTATGGATAGAGTGGTTACGTTAACAACGAAGCTGAGCGTTGGTTCAGTGCGGTTTTCAATGGGGTGTGGCATATTCCGCAACTGGCGGACAAATTTTTTCGCGAGTTTGCTTACAAAGCAAATAAGAAATTCGAAAAGAATATTCAGGACACTTCTCAACAATCTAACGCCAAGTAATTTGCACTACAAGGTCACACAGAAACGCTAATCATGAAAGTTCACTAATCTGCGTCAGTTGCAGTGGGACAGTCTTGAAATTCGACAGATCCGCACTGTTTTTTTTCAAATCACAGAGTTGTATTTCTCCTTCCCAACGGCCAATGTTTACCGGCATGGCAAGACTCAACTCACGTAGTTGCACGCTCTCTCACACGAAACGCATGGATAAGTTGTTTGCTTGAGTGCCAAAATTGTTGCATCCATATTGTCTTTTTGCATACTTTGCCTGGTGTCTGAATACTATTCCTGTTGGCCCTATCGTACAGGCATGTGCCACAGCACCAAGCGTTCTGGTATCCAGTAGGGACAACACTAACCGTTAGCCTGGAGCAGGATGCGCTACTCTCTGTGAGCCTGTGAATTCGGGAAAAATTCGAAAGAATAAGGTCGGTGGGCAAACTTGTAGAAGCTTGTTGAGACTTATCAGCCGGCCTAATCATGATGACATTAAAGCGCCGCATTATGAATGAGGTACTGGTACTTTACGTTTCAGTATGAGACCGCACTCGATCCGCAGAATGCCATGCGTGCCCGAAGCCACCCTTGACGAACCATTCGTTGTAGCGGAGAACTTGGTAGCACAGGTGCGGCTGTCATATCGCTCCCGGTGCCTCTAGCGAGCTGTTTATCCTGCAGGTCGTTGCAAAACAGGATAGGACAACCGAAAGACTGAATGCATGTCTTTTCCCGTATCTCGAAGGGAGAATCAGTGATTTGTCTGATGCAATCTTACAAAACGCAATATTTTCTACCGAATACGGCGCCAGATTCATTTCCAGTTCCTTTTTCTGTTTGCCAAATTCATGCGGCTAGGAGACGAATTTCTCACACCTGTCCTCTTTCCCCTTCAACTTCGTCATTGATACCACTCCCAGTCTCTACGGCCTGTGGGGTCGAAGTTTTCCCGGGGCGTCCGCTCACAGATATCGAGTACGCAGAGGACGTAGCTCTTTTTGGATCTGACGCCGTCGTAATTCAAGCAATATTAAATAATCCAAATAATTCTGCCTCACAATTTGGCATACGATTCACTCCTGCAAAGTGTAAAGTGATTCTAGAAAACTGGATAGGCTCGAAGCCTAACCTTATGCTTGCGGATGAGCCGATTAAAATAGTAGACAGATTTGTGAACCTGGAGAGCCGCATTAGTCCTGGTCGTCTTGCGGAAGGTGATATTTTCATCCGGATTGAGAAGGCCAGAGCAGTTTTCGCGAACCTGCATCACCTGTGGATTAGGTGTGAAATCAGCTTAGCCGTCAACCGTCGAGTTTAAAGTGAAGCCATGTGCTCCATATTATTATACGGGGTGAGAAGCCTGGCTCCTGTTCGCTGAGGACGCCAAGATTTTCAGTGTTTGAAATCGATGTCTCCGGAGCATTGCCCGAAGTTGGCGCAAACACCGTATCAGTCATGCTGGAGCATGTGGAATGGTTTTTGGAAAAACTAACTCCTCCACGATAGATGAACTGATCACGCTTCATGACCATGCACTGGCGTGGCTACGTGATCCGTATGCCAGTCAACTGATTTCCTTGAAGGGCTCTTTTCGCACAACCACGAGAAGGATTGGAACGAGCCAAGGGAGGTCAAACAATGGCTTGGCAGCGAAGAATGAAAGCGCGCTACTCTCTGTGAGCCTGTGAATTCGGGAAAAATTCGAAAGAATAAGGTCGGTGGGCAAACTTGTAGAAGCTTGTTGAGACTTATCAGCCGGCCTAATCATGATGACATTAAAGCGCCGCATTATGAATGAGGTACTGGTACTTTACGTTTCAGTATGAGACCGCACTCGATCCGCAGAATGCCATGCGTGCCCGAAGCCACCCTTGACGAACCATTCGTTGTAGCGGAGAACTTGGTAGCACAGGTGCGGCTGTCATATCGCTCCCGGTGCCTCTAGCGAGCTGTTTATCCTGCAGGTCGTTGCAAAACAGGATAGGACAACCGAAAGACTGAATGCATGTCTTTTCCCGTATCTCGAAGGGAGAATCAGTGATTTGTCTGATGCAATCTTACAAAACGCAATATTTTCTACCGAATACGGCGCCAGATTCATTTCCAGTTCCTTTTTCTGTTTGCCAAATTCATGCGGCTAGGAGACGAATTTCTCACACCTGTCCTCTTTCCCCTTCAACTTCGTCATTGATACCACTCCCAGTCTCTACGGCCTGTGGGGTCGAAGTTTTCCCGGGGCGTCCGCTCACAGATATCGAGTACGCAGAGGACGTAGCTCTTTTTGGATCTGACGCCGTCGTAATTCAAGCAATATTAAATAATCCAAATAATTCTGCCTCACAATTTGACATACGATTCACTCCTGCAAAGTGTAAAGTGATTCTAGAAAACTGGATAGGCTCGAAGCCTAACCTTATGCTTGCGGATGAGCCGATTAAAATAGTAGACAAATTTGTGAACCTGGAGAGCCGCATTAGTCCTGGTCGTCTTGCGGAAGGTGATATTTTCATCCGGATTGAGAAGGCCAGAGCAGTTTTCGCGAACCTGCATCACCTGTGGATTAGGTGTGAAATCAGCTTAGCCGTCAACCGTCGAGTTTAAAGTGAAGCCATGTGCTCCATATTATCATACGGGGTGAGAAGCCTGGCTCCTGTTCGCTGAGGACGCCAAGATTTTCAGTGTTTGAAATCGATGTCTCCGGAGCATTGCCCGAAGTTGGCGCAAACACCGTATCAGTCATGCTGGAGCATGTGGAATGGTTTTTGGAAAAACTAACTCCTCCACGATAGATGAACTGATCACGCTTCATGACCATGCACTGGCGTGGCTACGTGATCCGTATGCCAGTCAACTGATTTCCTTGAAGGGCTCTTTTCGCACAACCACGAGAAGGATTGGAACGAGCCAAGGGAGGTCAAACAATGGCTTGGCAGCGAAGAATGAAAGCCATTGCCAGCAAACTCATCTGCGCTGGTCGTTGCCGTCTCCCTGGATAGAGACCCTCAGCTGGGACACATCAATGGTTTCCAGACATTGCCGAGTCGTACCCTCAATAGCGCCCGTGCATCCAAACTGTTTCCTTCAATCCATAGCTCCTCTCCCAATCTCCCCAATGAAAAATCCACTGATACTGTTGTATTTATGCGTCAATTGTGCCAGCTACCGTCTCCAGTGCGCAGCTGTTTATCCCACCTCCCCAAATCATTAGTGAACGAAACTGTGGAAGCTATAACCACTGTACTACAGGTACAGTTTTTTTTAGATGATGGTAATGATGTGTTCGATTATGCCTTCGTTTTGGACCAAACCTTTAAGTGAACAACACGTTGAGTGGTTCCGAATAAACACGGAACTCCATATAGGTTGCTATTGCCCATACTCTGTACTTTGAAAGTCAGTCCTCGCTATCCCCTGCACTTTTGAAATATAGGATAAAGTTTCAACCGGAACCATTGAGCCATTGAGACGGTTCAGTGGTTAAGGCGCGAACTTGTTGACCGGAAGGTCCGTGATTCGAATCTGCGGCTGCTCCTGTGTAGGTTTGGACAACCTGACGGTATCTCAGCCCTCATATATCCTTCCGGTAGCGTGGCACCTTGGCACCGCAAGATGTTACAACTGGGCGATTATTATTATTATTAGTAGTATGTTACTAATGTATTTATTCGTTAGGCCACGTCTCTCCGAATCGGAAGACGATGATAGTGCCATGGGATATTGACCGATCATACACTTCTCTCACGCATTATCCTTTGTTTATAGTTTTTACTCAGATGGTGAGTTCTATGGCGGCCACAGCTTTTGGCAGTTTAAATTAGAATATTTCTTACTAAGTGGCCCTCATATATCCTTCCGGTAGCGTGGCACCTTGGCACCGCAAGATGTTACAACTGGGCGATTATTATTATTATTAGTAGTATGTTACTAATGTATTTATTCGTTAGGCCACGTCTCTCCGAATCGGAAGACGATGATAGTGCCATGGGATATTGACCGATCATACACTTCTCTCACGCATTATCCTTTGTTTATAGTTTTTACTCAGATGGTGAGTTCTATGGCGGCCACAGCTTTTGGCAGTTTAAATTAGAATATTTCTTACTAAGTGCTCGGACAACAAACTTTCCGCTGAGACTATGAAAGAGTTTTCTCAATTGGTCGCCATATTTTACTCAATATTTCATTCCATAAGTGAGGCCAGTCTGTAGTGAAAAGCCCAGAAACATTGTACACTTGTTTCACCTTTATCGGAAATCATCAGCAGAGTGAATTTCACAATATTTCAATTCGCCCTCGAGTTCCTATCCTTGTTTCAACACAGTACTAACTAACTGGACTAGTTCCCTTCTTTCTGTATTGATGCTGTCCAACCCATTGTTCTTTAGATTACACTCGCCCTACCATTGGCGTCTCAGTGCATTCATCAACTCACTGGTTGCCACGGGGACTGAGAACACAGCAGTCTGTCAGTTATTCTCTTGTATATCCCACGAGCTACTCACCTGTGCGCTTGTAACAGTGCATATTCAAGTCGCCAGAAGGGAACAACTAAGTGACTGGGTTTCGATAATTTTTTGATGCACGCTATTATTCTTGGTGTTGAGTTCACCGTGACTTTTCCAGTGTAGCAGCAGTATGGTACCAGTAGATGATCGGCTTTCTTCGCGTGAGTTTATAAGGTATTCTAGTCGGAGTTGTTGCGTTTTGTAGGGAGTTCCTGTTTTCCGTCTATGGCACAAACATTCGTTCTCATAGAGGATAATCAGGTGACTTCCGCAGTGTAATCACTTTTGTGACATGTTTATTCGCTTCTTTATTCGATTTCGATGTCTCTAGGCGTTTGACTACGTTTTTCGGTTCCCTTTCTCTCCAGAATGGACTTTTGAATTTGGTTTTGTCATCCCTGGTTCGACAAACACGTGGCAATCGCTCTTCGAAGCAGACAAGGCGGATCGCATGATTCCTGCGAAGCTGCTCAGGTATATGTGGTTATTGCTGTTAACAGTGTTTTTTCTAGACGATGGGAGTAATACGGTTACCTGTTTAATATTCCATATTACCTTGAATATCCTACTACTATATTTAGTCATCACTTCGATCCGTACGGGGCGTTATTGCTTTCATCCATTCATGCTAGCCTTGGTATATTTCAAGGTCGATGCCCAAAGTCGGTGTTACGCGTTGGCAGAACTTCATAGACAGTGTTATTCTCTGCTCACCTCTTCCCGTTGAACGGTCATTCTTTCCTAGTTCGGTTTATTCTGTTCAGCGCACGCCAATGGAGAGATATTGGGCTGGTATTTATTCTTACGAGAGTTCATCTTCTGCTCTATCGGCATCTCGACTCCGGGTACCTTGCATAAGTGATGAACTTTGTTATTTTAACATGCAAGTGAGCACGCACATCGTGCACTAATGGCAACGCGCATGTTTCACTTATTAGGCGGTCTGAGTCCGAATCTCGATATGGCATGCTGGAGTGTAGAATCTCGTGATGAACACCAAGAGCTCGACATGGCTCAATGGTGAAAGTGCGAATTTACTGATCGCAATTTCCGTGGTTCGAACCCGACCTGTGCATCTGGACTGCCCCTGTCTGGGCTCGAGCAACCTGGCAGTATCTCAGCCCTCGTACTTCCTTCGGGTAGCCTGGAAGCTAGGCACCGAAAGGGTGTTATAGCTGAAGGCCCAGGCCCAAGAGGGTATACAAATTCAATAACTCGTGCAAGTAACTAGAGTATAAGTAGCGACTCTTTTAACCAATGAAGCGGATTGCTGATGCGTGAAGTTGCTAGTAAGATATTCTATACTATCATTGTGTAGCGTGCCAATTCAAGAAGAAATGAGGATACCATGGAAACATTTTATACGGCAATCTCAGCTTTCAGTTAGGTGTATAAGGTGTGCGAATGCAGTGCTTGATTCACCAGTCACAGTTGTCTGTGTTTCAACAAGATAACTATTCGGGGGGATTTTCGAACACCAGCGACCAAGTTTTGTCGTATTTTCTAGAGCAGTGTGATTCATAGCAAAAAGGCGGTGGACTGCTTTAGACTTGAGGACTGTTTGTAAAATGACAATGGCATCTATGTTACTGTACGGCGACAGTTCACTGTCAGTACTAGTAATACAGTCAGTCCCGCTTCCACTTTTTTGACAAAGCTTGTGTCTTCTACGGAACCAAAGCCACCAAACAATGGAGTACTTGTTTAGGTTGATGGGTGATAGGAAAACACAGGGATATTTGCTGAGTTTCTTTATAATTCAATATTTTAATCCTCGTGGGTGACCTTCAGGACGAATAGCTGCTACTTCAAGTTCAAAACGGTCAGTTCGCATGTAGTCCAGTCGTCAATAACCTGAAAATTGTAACCAGAGACATGAATTTCCCTAACGAGTCTCAGTAAGGACAAAAACACCCGTATTGCTGCGTTTTTCTAGATTTGATCACACTTCAGAGGAAACGCGAGGGCTGGGATACTGCCAGGTTGCCCAAGCCTAGACAGGGGAAGTCGGAAGGCAGATGTCGGGTTCGAACCACGAACTTTCCAGTCAGTAAATTCGCGCTCTAATCACTGAGGTATGATGAAACTTGAATGCTTATAAGTGAAGGATTCCGAATATTTTCACCCGAATCATCAAGCAATAAAATGCAAGGCAGTGGGAGCGAGTTCTGCCTCAGGTGGTTTTTGACCAAATACTGGGTCGAAGTCCATGGGTGCCCGAAGCGACTGAACTTCAGACACTCGAACAACGAAGAGCAATAGTTCGCTAATCCAGTTCCGTAGATAGCCTTACCGAACAGTATCGACTTACTGAATTGCCATGCTGGCTGGTCACCCACTGAACCGCTCGGTAGACCGAACAGATATGTTTCTAGCTCTTGCAGGCTGTTTGATATTAGCTGGTCTAATGTAAATGACGAACGGGCCTGCTGTGTTTGTGATTCACGGAAGCTATTGTGTAGTGCGCATCCAGGCGGGTTGAAAGGTATTTGTAGTGTGTGCGTTCGGGGAAACTTTGAAGACGTCCAGTGTGAACTAACCACAATATCC